>JAJOZX010002431.1:140000-157500 GCA_023014485.1 Bathynomus jamesi
AGTACTCTTTTTTTTTTTTTTTCTTTTTTTTCTTTTTTTTAACCCCCACCCCCCACCCCATTTGCAACAACCCCCACCCCCCTTTGCAACATTACATAATAACCTGCAACATTCTTGCACTCTCCCCTTTTGCGGCTATACTACTCCTGTGCCATCTTGCGCTCCTCGTCTTGATCTGGAATTATTACAGAATCTTGTAGTCTACAAACAAATAAATGACACAATTGCATTTGTTGCTATTAAAAAACTGTTAGGTCACCTCTGGTACCTATCAGAAGAACTGGTAGCCTTGGCCTTTTATGATGATGAAGTGCCTACTGAAACGAAAAACAAAATTGTAAAGGCCTTGCAAAATACAACAGAAACTCTTCCTGCAAAACGGGCTTTTCTAGATCCTGCACTTATTCCAACAAATAAATTAGAAGATTTTGCCACATCAAATACTCAAAGATTCTTTACAATAACAGAATTTAGTTCAAAATTTTTACTCAAAGATGCTAAAGAATGGCATAATGATGAAGAGTATAACTCCGCTAAGAAATCTATCAAACAGTGGAAAGTCGTGAATAATATAGCGGAAAGAGGAGTAAAATTAATGGATGAATATAATAAAATATTAACACATGACGAAGATCAAAAACAATTCTTGCTACAAGTAGTGAAAAACTACAGGGCTGTTTACCCTGATAGAAAGAAAGAAACATTGATGAAGTAAGGACAGCTAATGTCTCAAATATCATGCTAGTTTAATTATGCATGCTTGTGGTTATGGTAGGACCTACGGGGGAGCTTTCCACATTAACAAAAAGCAATGCGCCTTGTACTGTATCCCCTGGGTGGTGTGGAAAAATTTGACAATTTGAGTCGTTCTGTCAATTTTTAATTGCTGGTAGCAACCCCTAAAAATTAAAAATTTGCTAAAATATTTTAGGATAGTTGTTTTTATGCTGAAATGAACCATTTAAAGGGTTGAACACATTAAAATCTAAAAAAAAATTTTTACCCCCATATTTGAATCACCCTAATAATATATTATATATATATATATATATATATATATATATATATATATATATATATATATATATATATATATATATATATATATATATATATATATATATATATATATATATATATGCAGTATGTATCGCACATATTTATTACATGAGATTACGAGATTACATGAGGTGATGTAATTATATGAGATTTCATAGGATTACATGAGATTGCATGGAATTACGTAACTGAGATGCAATATATATATGTATATATATATATATATGTATGTATATATATATATATACACCGTAAGATCAGCAACATTGTTTCCGAGTAGTAGCTCTGTGCAGTAAAGGATTAACCCTTTACTATACAGAGGTCTTTTCTGGACTGAATAAAATCGTCTGGCGTTAGCCAGAACAAAATTAGTAAAGTCACACTACGCGACAAAGGGTTAAGATGGTAGCTGGTAAACCAGTAAACTTCGTATTATGACGTAATTATTATTTCAATTGTTTTCATTAAAAGATCTTATCAGGGATTTTTTAATTTTTCTTCCGAGAGTGATACCCCCTTTTCCCCCTCAGTGCCACCCTCACTCCCTCAGTGTCAGGCACTGGCACCGGCTGTTCTTTTTGTACCCATACTACTGGTAAACCGTTTCCCCATAAACGAAGTGAAACAGTCAAGTAAAAGGGGTTTCAATCCCAATGATGCTGGTAAAATTAATACATGAGTAACATGGGACGTATCAGTTGGCCTGAGAATTGTATCAGTTTTTGACTCTCCTCGACGACTATTATCAAAAAACAATAGGTTCTTCTATTAGAAAATAACGTATTGTATAGTTTTCAGACATCTTCATGTATTATAGTTAATCATACTAATATTTGCTATATACCATACTAATAATTACATATGAAAACCATTCATATTTTTTTTATGTTGCATTTTAATTATAACACAATCAATACTATCGTCAATCCTACCCTATACAGTTAATTAATTTAAGTTTAAAGGAGTTACTTCAAACATAAGTTAAATTACAGCGAATAAAAGAAACATTACCTTTGAAAGATCTAAGTTGTGGATATGTGGAAAAGAATTTATCTTTTTCACCTTTTGCTTTTTGAAGGTGGAAGAAATTGTTTCTGTTAAAAAGAAAAGTCAGGAATTAAATACGAGTCTACATTACCGTTTCCGGATTACGTCGTGGTCAGTGTTGAAACCATACCACTTCCCGTCGATCTTCGAAGTTAGCGACAGTGAGTCGGGGGTACCTCGTCTGCGTTCAGTGTATGGAGGATAGTTCTGAGCTCACGTAAAGCTGTAGGTCCTCTCCGACATATGACCTTTGATGTTGCGAAGGAAACTGAATGACCCCCATCAAACAACAACAAAACCTAAATTCTAAAAGAATACGTTTCCCAACAAAACATTTGGAATTACCTAATACCAAAATTGAATTGTGTACAATGAGTTTCGTTATCAGACCTCATTTATCTTCATCACAAAGTACAGTTAACATATAACAAAATATGTAATAATATGTAATAAATATGTAATAAATATGTAATAATATGTAATAAATATGTAATAAATTCATCTTCAAAATAAAAAGTTTAAATGATACTATTTACTATAATAAATAATAAGAGACGAAAAAGGACCTATAGATACCCACATAGGTACCAATGCAAAGCGTCAATGGGACATTTAATCCAAAATTTTACTAACCTAATCTAACCTAAACGAATTTGATGAAATTTAACCTTATTTAACTTTAACTTAACCTAAGCCAAAGGATGAATAATCCGTCGACAAAAAGCTCATCTCAAAATCAAGGTATAAGAAGCTCACGCTGCCATATTTTTTTTTAAATATAAATTTTGGCTAAATTGTGTAGTGTGTAAAATGCATGTGTGTTTCTTTTTTATGCAGGAAGGAGGGGCCAAGGGCGAAACGAAAACTGTTACTCCTCGTTTTTTTTTAATTTTGAAAAGCTTGTGTCCTGTGTAAGGTGCATGTACGTGTAGTGAGGAGTAGAAGAAAAACGCGGTGTGTTTGAGAGTATGATGGACTACTCACAAAGTAGATGAGGCACTGAGAAAAAAATCATCTGAAGAGGACAGTGACAGGAGAAACTGGAGTTTCAGCACTCCCTTTCTTCCGCCTGACGTCCACCACGGAGTACCTTCCTGTTCGACCGCTATCTACAATCTCGTCTTACCATATAAGCCCAAGCTTCCAGTTAAAACTACATGTGACCATCTTTACACCTGAAGATGGTCATATATACTTTGACCGAAAATTCTTGCTCAATAATGAACCTTTTTCTTTTATTACGGCTTTCTCTTATTATTACACAGAGGGTTCACAAAATTAAATAGACACCTTCAGTTTTTCCATAACTTTTAATTTGTTAATAAAAGTCAATAAATAAAATAACAGATTTATTGAATCAACATATTTAGAATCGTGTTGCTTTCCCCTTAAAACTAAGTAAAGCTGACGCGCGTTCTGGCATTCCATTGACGAACTTTGCCAATTATTTTTGGAAACAATCATCGTGATGTCTATTTACTTTTGTCAACCCTCTGTATATGCAATAAAATCTTGAGATTGATAATTAATTACCAATTACATTATTATAATCACAATACTTACTTGTATTATTTGCAGTAAACAGTACATAGCTTAGAATGACCAATAGTGCGATTATTTGGACCAGCAGTTTGGTTGTGATCGATATTCTTGAGATAACAAATTTATGTCCCAGAAATCTTGACATGTCAAATATTACCATGTAATCTAAATAAAAACAAGGAAGTTATATTTAGATGTATTTATCTAATATAAACAAGGAAGATATATTTAGATATAGTGATCTAAATATAAATCAAGGAATTTATATTTAGATATATTGATCTAAATATAAATCAAGCAATTTATATATATATATATATATATATATATATACAAGTTCAAGTCATCGCAATGAAAAAAGATTGAGAACCACTGTTTCACTCTTTAATAAATAGAATTCGTCCAGTAATTTACAGACATATTAAAATAATAATTAAATACTTATTTAAAATTGAAGCATAAACGCTCAATAAAAATAGGCCTTTCTTACAATGCATAAAATACGAAATATTTTTTTGTTCAACATCACATACTCAAGTGACAATAAAACCCACACTAATAGACAGAGTTGATTTCCACAACAGTTTCTATTTTTTGAAGGCGGAAACAAATTGTATGAATTTCAAGCTATAAATTTAGTATTTAAAATAATCTAATTTTTAAAAAGTTTTTACACTTCACAATTTCTGGCCACTAAAAAGCTTTGTATTTATCTCAAGACACCACAAAAAGGACACAAAACTTAATATTTCAATAACTTCACAAAAACTCATTAACAACCCCTTTGGTACACTCTTTTTTTTTAAGTTCATGAACACAAGAAAATTCGTTGCCAGTCCAAAATCTGAATAGTGTCAAAGAGAGAATTTTTGAAGGTTTTAAAAAATCACACACACACACACACACACATAAAAGGGCAGTTGCCAATTCGAATTTTTTTGCAATATAACCAACAACGTGACATGCATTCATATTACGTAATATAAAGGAAATTATTTTAGTTTTCCTAATTCTTTAACTGCTATTACATTAAAACTAAACAAACACACACACAAACACACACACACATTATAATATATATATATATATATATATATATATATATATATATATATATATATATATATATATATATATATATATGTGTGTGTGTATATATATATATATATATATATGGGATGAATTTCACAATACAACACGTGAAATGAATGAATGCTGCAAACCCACAAGGAAAAAGAAAAACGATTCCAAGGCCTTTCGTGTATTCAGAGCTACACCTCGTCAGGGAATGAAGATAGAAGGCGAGATGCCCATAGATATATACAACGTACAGGAAAAACAAAACAATTAGCACATACTTAAGTTACAAGGGTTAATGAGAGGCAAAAGAAATTTTAACATATTATCAATTTTATACATTTCCGCACTGTTATTGAAATTGTTTTTAAAATGAATAAATGCACATTCTAGAATATTTCTTTCTATTATATCTCTGTAATTGTAAAGGAATTTCAGCGTAAAAATATCCTTAGCCTACCTTACCATATTAATTTTCAATACCTTCCAACTTTACTTAAAGCAATTGGCATTAATGTAATCTTTAAGTATAATAATACTGTTAAATCACGCCTAATAAAGAATAGCCCTGATAATGTTGTTGGTTGTGTGTATTCGATCGGATGTACACTTGGGCGGAGTGAAAAACTCATTTTTCGAATTTTCAAATTGGCTAGTGTGGGAAATGTGTGGAGTAGTGAGGAAATAAGCTGGTATAAATTTAAAATCATAACATTAATATCTTCAGGTGCCACAATGACCTTCAATATTGAAAAAATGAAAAAAGCAGATTTTAACCATAATTACAGAAGAGTCCACGATGCACAATAGACAAGAATTTATTCACACTTGTATAAAAATAGCTCAGTCAACCTTTAAAAAAAGTTTCTATTCTCTAAAAACAGTTTTCTATAGTCAGCTCACTCAGCTGTCACGTGAGTACCTCGGTTCAGTGTAGCTGTCGCTCTCGTAGCAGGTGGGTGTTCTGTTGTTGGCGTTACTCAGATAGTCTAAACTATATTTCTTATATATTTTGCATTTCTGTATTGTGTTGCCCTAAGTTTGCCATGTACTATTAACTGAAATTAACGTATAATTGATATTAGCTCTTTCTTTTTCAGATTTGTATACTTTCAAAATGTCTCGAGTTTGTGCAAAATCAACCAGGGCCTCAACTGAGTGCCCCATGTTTGGTATGGGGAAGATTTGTGGCACAGGAATCTTCCTACATACGAAGGAGTTTTTAAATATTACTTGTTTGTAAGAAACGATTTGAAACAGAATACTAATAAAGATTCTTCAATATCTCAAATATTAGAACAAGTTGTTGATAAATTGAAAACAATTTGGGAAAGTGCTTCCGTCCCAATTCTGTCAGACAGGCGAATTGAAACAATGTTCAGAAGCTACCACGAAAAGTATCGTGTCATTATGAAGCCATACCAAAGCAGAAAAAATTCTGAAGCTTACAAAGCAAAGATTGATATGTTCAAAAAAGAAGCACACACGAAACTTTTTGACATTGCAGCGTGCAAGTGCAAAGTACTAACACAATGTTCTTGTCCCAAAAAAACGGTTCCAAAGGAAGAAGTGACGTTCCTCTTAGATCAAAGGAGTGAAAGAAAACTGTTTATTGATAGAGTAGATATTACACTCTCAAAGAAAAAGCATCTACGTTGCTAAGAAAGCAAAAAGAAGCTGTGAGGCTCACCAAAGAATCTTCACAGGAGAAATTGCAGGATACAAATGTTGAATTATCATCATCGACATCAAATAGTGAAAGTGAATCTGGCGAAATATCAGACGATACATTTCCAGAGCCAGTTAGCTCGAAGAGAAAGCTCGAACAACCTGAAGAACAATTATTCAAGAAAAGGAAAACTACAAATCTACCTTCAGTGGCTACTGCTTGTGACAGGACTGCAGTTTCAGATCGAGCTGCAGCATTCATTGTTAGTGCAGTATTGCAAGATATTGGAAAGTTTTCTATTGACAATACATCTGAAGTAGTGGATAGGAGTAAAATCAGAAGAGAAAGACAAAAGAAGAGATCAGAAATTATGAAAGATCAAAATCAGGTCCCAATCAGAGGAATCTATTTTGATGGTCGAAAAGATTCTACACTCTTCCAAGAAAAAAAAGAGTCCAAAGTATATCAGAAGAAGGTAACAGAAGAACATATCACTTTAGTGAGAGAACCTGGTTCAGATTATTTGGGCCATTATTCTGTGAATTCTGGATCAGCTGAAGAAATATGTAAAGGAATGTTTGAGTATATTGGAAATAATGACATGAACCTGGAAAACCTTGTTGCCATTGGATGCGAAGGTGCAGCAGTCAACACTGGAGAAAAGGGAGGCGTTATAAGGTTTATAGAATTGAAGCTGAAGAAGCCAGTTCAACATTTAGTGTGCCAGCTCCATGCCAATGAATTGCCATTACGCCATTTAGTTGCAAAGCTGGATGGAAAAACATCTGGCCCCCGCGGATTCACCGGTCCTATTGGCAGGGAATTAGAGAACTGTGAGAGTCTTCCTATTGTCGAGTTTGAAAGGATTGATGCTGAGGAACCAACTGTAGACTGTGAAGATCTTAGCACCGACCAAAAATATCTAATTGATATTCATCAGGCCATAACAAAGGGATATTGCTCTCCAGATCTTGCTCATCGTAGTCCAGGCAAAATGGCACATTCACGATGGCTGACTACAGCAAATCGTTTGCTTCGTCTATACGTTTCAACTGTAAGTCCATCTGAGAACCTCATGAACATTGCTTCTTTTATAATGAGGGTCTACATCCCAATGTGGTTTTCTATTAAGCAAAGTACGTCTTTTGTCAATGGCTCAAAACATGTTTTCAAAACTATTGAACTAACAAGAACACTGAATGACGAAGTAAGGATATTGTAAACCCTGTCATACAAAGAAATGCATTTTTTGCAAATCCAGAAAATATTCTAGCATCAATGATTCATGATGACCGCAGCGCCATAAGAGAATTAGCGTGGAGGCGAATAAAGAAAGCAAGGCAAACAAACAAGGAAAAAGTTGTGAGGCGTTTCACAGTACCTGTTATTCAATTTGAAGCTACTGATTATACTGATTTAATTAATTGGCAAAAATGCATTGTCACTGAACCACCTGTGACAAGACACCTGACAGAAAATGAGATTGAAGAATTCATAGAAAACAAGAGTACCCCTCCATTCGAGAAATTCCCTTGTCATACACAAGTAGTAGAAAGAATGGTAAAATTAGTGACTGAAGCATCATCAAAAGTATTTGGATTGAACGCGCGAGATGACTTCATAAGATCAACACTTCAGTCACGTAAAAAAATGCCATCATTCGAAAGTAAAGCTGAATATAAAGTTTAAATAAAACGTTAATAGAAAAAAACATGCGCAAGGATGGGTGGTTGGGAGGGCATGGTGGAGCTCGACACGCAGCCACCTCCTCGTCGTGAGTTCTGGATTATTTAGATCATTAATCAAAAGAACATTGATCTAAATAAACTAAGAGCTGCGTAATTCAGTAACTATTTTGGTAATTGGAACACTTAATATATAATAATAACAAGTAAGTTTCAGTTATTGTACTAATGCAGAATATAAGAAAATCATTATATTTCACTTTTTTCGACGGCTTTGTGGCACCTGAAGATATAATTTCGCAGGACTAATATTTATGCACAGTCATTATCTATAGCACCCACATATTTTCCGCACTAGTCATATTTGAATTTCGAAAAAAAGTTTAAAAACCTCATTTTCGATCCGCCCTAATGTACACAATGTAACTCAGTATATATAGGCCAAACCGGTAAAACGTTAGATATTAGGGTAAAACAACATAAATATGCTTGTAGAACAGCTAATAATTCCAATGCTTTATTTAACCATATGTATAGATGTAACCATAGCATCAAGTGGGATAGTTCTAAAGCGCTTGTTAAAAACAGAGATATAATAGAAAGAAATATTCTAGAATGTGCATTTATTCATTTTAAAAACAATTTCAATAACAGTGCGGGAATGTATAAAACTGACAATATCATGTTAAAATTTCTTTTGCCTCTCATTAACCCTTGCTAAGTATGTGCTAATTGTTTTGTTTTTCCTGTACGTTGTATATATCTATGGGCATCTCGCCTTTTATCTTCATTCCCTGACGAGGTGTAGCTCTGAATACACGAAAGGCCTTGGAATCGTTTTTCTTTTTCCTTGTGGATTTGCAGCATATATATATATATACAGTCGATGAGCGGTATAAGCATGTTCGATATAAGCACATAATCTATATAAGCACTTAATCTTGCGATCCCAAAAATTTCCATATATATTTTAATAGGAATAATCTTTATAAGCACGGACGTGGAAGATGCTGAATGGTGGAAAACACATACGTGGAAGATGCTGATTGGCAAGAGCCGAAATCCAAGGTGTATGAAGAACAAGAAAGACAAACTTCCAGTACAATATGAATCGAATTCTGCAGCCTGGATGACTCGAGCTATATTCACAGAATGGTTAATAAAGTTGGACGAGAAAATGCGACGCAAGAAAAGGAAAATTCTCCTGCTGCTAGATCAGTGCCCTGCGCATCCTAAGGAAGTCACAACAACAAATGTAGAGGTTGTCTACTTGCCATCGAATACAACGTCTCTTCTACAGCCAATGGATGGTGGGATTATTCGCTGCCTTAAAGCACACTATCGAAAACAATTAATGAAAGAGTTGGTTGCACATTTAGATAGTGGCCAGGACGAATTTCTTCAGAGTGCTGCTAAATCTGTAACTGTTTTGGATGCCATTCTCATGCTGAAAACAGCGTGGAATAATGTGACCTCGACCACTATCCAAAATTGCTTCAGAAAATGTTTGCCATTGAATCAGGGAGAAACAATTCAATGCAACGAAGAAGATTCTGAATTAGAAGCTTTAAACAGCGAAGAATGCTCAAACTTGGATGAAGAGTTTATCGAATGCGATCGTCAACTTGAATGTTTTGAAGAACTGAATGAAGTAAGAAATGATGAGACTGAAGTGTCGGAAGATGTTGTTGAAATTGATGAGATATCCACTACTCCACTGCAAGCACTTGCTATGCTTGACGACGTAAAAAGAGTTCTTGAAAAACATGGTATACCAACTCAGGAGTTAAAGAGCACCCAACAAGCAATTCAAATTTACATAATACAAAACAAGAGCACGCGACAATTATCAATTTTAGATTATTTTCCGAAATAAATGTATGTACTGTGAAATTTTAATGTACTGTACAATGTACATACATATCATTGTTTTTTATTTGTCTAAATAAATGTTATAAGTATATGTAGTTTTATGAATAAATGAAATTTTAAATACAGTATTATTGTTTTTTATTACACATTCCTTTATTATTACAGTATTTAAATGATTACTCTTTGTACAATAAATGCTTCTTAAAAAGGGTCTTATCCATATAAGCACAATGACCTATATAAGCACATTTTGTGCTCGTCCCGAGAACGTGCTTATATCGATCATCGACTATATATATATATATATATATACTTAATTATACTTAATTATATATATACTTAATTATCTCGCAAAACCTCGCAGCAGTTCCATGCGTTGGTCTCTCTTCACACGAACGTCAAGTTGGTGGCCCCGCCTCTAGGCCTGGCTTGGTGGAGGAACGAGTTACTTTCTTGCGCTCTCCATCGCACATAGCCAGGTACACCCGGCTCATCTGATACCGTCTTAAGCCAGGCATCTAATCTTCTTTAGAAGTCTCCATCTTTGACCCCTGTGACTTTCCTGAGGTTCTTTGGAAGCTGGTTAAAATGTCTTGCCCCCTGACAAACAAACTATTTTCTTTCAGTGTTGAAGGTGTTCCTTGTTGAGCCTTTAGTTTGGGAACACTACACATTCTGCCTTTCCTATTTTCCAACGTTGTTTGAATGGTAATTGGGTTTAGTTTGAGGTTTTGTACCAGTTTCTAGATCATTTTCTGTATGTAAATTATAATGTACCACTCTCTTCTTCTTTCCAGGGAATACAGATTTAGTTTATGTAGTGTTTCCCAGTAGTTGAGTTCTTTGCAGTCATCAATCTTGGCTGTGGAATTTCTCTTAATTATTATTAGTTTATTAATTTCTTTCTTTTTATATGGGGACTTCAAGACAACAGTATTCAAGTTTTGTTATGATTAGTGTTTTCAGCATGAGAATTATTACTTTCGACTCTTTTTTTGCTTTGTTTATCGCTGTCTGATTTTGTGTTTCGAATTTCGCATCATTGGTCATTATAACCCCCAATTCTATTGCTTTCTTGCTTCTCTGAATTTCCTGTCTATCTGGAGCATAATATGTTGTCTGGTTAAGTTCCTCATTTCTTCCATATCACAAGAGCTAAAATTTCTCGGTGTTAAATTTCAATTTCATGTAGCAACTTTGGATGAATGTGAAATGGATACAACCAAATCTGGGCGCCCAAATTTGCCACTCTCTCAGGAAACAAAGGACATCATTGAAAGCGGTACGCGTAAGCGGAAAAACAGCTGTCCTAAACTTTCTAGAGAGATCGAAGCGTTGAGAGGAAAGATCGTTAGTGGTGAGATCATTCGACTGTACCGTCATAGGCAAGGTTTGAAGCCTTGGCATGAACTTCCAAACCCAAGAAAAACTCAACTTAACATCGATGACAGAATGTGGTTTGCCCATTATCTTGAGATTGGGATGTGGATGATTTCATGCATTTAGCTGTCTCCGATGAATTTTTTGTTTACGTAACACGTCGGCCTAACTACCAAAATGATCGAGTGTGGGCCACAACACCAGATGAAATCGATAACAATGAACATTATCGCGAATTATTAAAAAGTCCAGACTGTGTTGGTGTGTTTGTTCACTGCAAAGAAGCTCATGTGGGTGCTGAAGCCAAATGGTCAGAGTTGGGATGGACAGTATTTTCGTGATATTATTCTATCCCAGCATGTCATTCCTTTTCTAAGAAACCCAAACAATGTTATGGATGTCGATCAGGTCAAACTTCTGCACGATAAGGCTCCCTGCTTTAAGGCATTAGCCACTCAACAGTTGTTGCGGAACCATGAGATCGATTTCTTTGGAAATGAAGAATGGCCAGGAAATTCTCCTGACCTGAACGTCTGTGAACACATTGGATCAGTTATAAAGGACAAGGTTGAATGTCTCTTGTTTCAAGAACCTGCAGCAAATCGATTTTCGAAGGATACAATGACGCAACACATTGAAACTGTTTTAGCAAATTTGCGTAACGATCAAGATCTATTCACGTCACTTTTGGCAAGCTACCCAAAGCGAATTCAGGCTGTCTTGGAAGCCAATGGCGGGAACACCAAATTTTAATTGTTTCTCATTAAATGCAAGATTAAATTCTCTTTTGTAAGGTATGTTTAGTTTTACTGTACCTCTAATGGTTTAGGCCATGGGGGGGGGGCTAAGGTTCATTGGAGCCCCGTATATATATATATATATATATATATATATATATATATATATATATATACATACACACACAGTATATATGAAATGAAAATGAAAATGAAAAAATTATTGGCAGACTATCCTCCATGGATCTTATTATTAATACAATGACAGTTCACATACCAAGGATAGAAATATATACAGTTGATTATATTTCATAAGGATCTTTTCGGTTTGACGGCCTGCAATATTTTTTAACATTACTTGTTTTTTATTGTTCAGTTTTAATCGAGGATTTCAAAAATAACATTCATGTTTTAGAGAACCAAATAGTGAGGCATTTATACATTTTAGTTTAGAGCAGGGGTGGGGAACCTGCGGCCTTTTAGGGGACTAGTTGCGGCCTTCTGCCAATTTAACATTCAGAATTCATACCGTACGATAATGGACAGCAACTGATACCCCTTTAGGGCTTTAGGCTATTTCATTAGATCATGGTTTCAGCTTCACTGCTTCTTACACATACAAGCCTTCTTTATGGCTTGAACAATAGGAAATATGGCAACGTTGCCAGTTAAAACTGGCAGAGTTGCCTTACGGCTTACGCCCTTACCTATCAAGGATCAACTCGACTGGCTGACTGGATGACAGTTACTGACGATTCTCCGTTAGTGACACGCACGCTTGTTTCCTTTAAAACTGTAAATCTTTGATCAATTCGTGTACCATTTTTATTTAAAAATCTTCTGGTACCCCAATCATGTCAAAAACTGTGAAAAGAAAATTAAAGGAAGAGAACAGAATATTCCATGAAGAATGGGAATTGCAGTATTTCATAGTTGTTGAGAAAGATAAAATGATGTGTTTGCTCTGCAACGCCATAATTGCAACAGTGAAGAAACACAATGCATATAAGCATTATGCAACTCATAAGAACCACAAGTATGCTATATTGGAAGAAGAACCCCGAAAGTTTGCACTTACGAAGATGAAACTTCAAAAGCAGCAACAACAGCAAGTATTTAAAACGATATCAGGCCTAGGGACTGAAATCACCTGAAGGGAACAATCCGATTCCAACCACATCAAACTCAACGGAGAGAATACCAGGATAGTGAGCCTACTATCCCTCAGCACTATTTGGCCCAAGGGGTGCAAGAAAACCCAAGACCAAATACCATTCCTGCACCCAGATCTTATGCTGATGTAGCGGGTCCAGGTAAGCCCACTGGTGAAAATAGTACAGCAAGCAACCATGAAACCCCACTGGGGTTTTACCACCTCATAAAACAAATACAAGACATTCAAAGCTCACTTGGGCTCCTCATACAAAAGCAAACGAGAACCCCAGCAGGAACCCTTCAAATGCCCTATATGTGGGAGATGAAACAAATGGCTCCACAAATGTATCAATAATTTACTTAAACATCCAGGGCCTTTACCCAAACTCAAACCATACCAAAGTACCTTACCTAAAGAGCCTAGTGGAACACACTACTAGCACAGTTATAGCCCTCACAGAAACACACCTGAACCCCATGATCATGAGTAGTGAAATTGCAATCAAAGGGTACACCACCCATAGATGTGACAGAGAAGACCGTCTAAATGGTGGTGTCCTGATGTACATCCCTGAAAACATTCAAAGTGAATGCTCATGGCATACTCAAATGGAGCCTGTGAACTCCTAATCATCATGCTCAGCATAAATAAAGAAGACATAATACTAGTGAATATCTATAGCCCCCCAGATAGCTCCGATCTAGAGCTCACTGAAGTTCTGGAAAAAATCAGGCAATGCCCAGCTATTGTAGACTTAACAAGAGACTTAATCATTACAGGAGACTTTAATCTCCCAAATTGCACCTGGAACCAATATGGTGGTATGAAATCAGGGACAAAAAGGTCCAAATCAAAACACCTGAATGAGTTTATGGAAAAACTGCTCCTAGTACAACATGTCCACTGCCCAACTAGAAAAAATAATATCCTAGATTTAGTGCTGACAAATAATGCAACTACAATTGACCACATTGTTATAACACCAACTATACACTCCGACCACAATGTCATGCACATATTCACAAACTTGTCCCTCCACAAATGTAAGCAAGACCCATGCCAAACGAACTTGCCATACTCTGACCTAAACCTGCACAAGTCAGACTGGACATCAATAAATAACTGTCTGGGAGAAATAAACTGGGAAGATGAATTAGAAAACCTAACGCCAGAAGAATGCTGGAGTAGAATACAATACCTGCTGTCATCAGCATTATACAAACACACACCAAAAAAACGATAGTGCACAGAAGCACCGGACAAAAGAGCACAGATACAGAAGGACACTTATGAGAAAGAGAACAAAGCTATCTAAACAACTGACAAAGCAATTAAGTGATACAAGACATAGTAACATCCGGAATCAGATACTGATGTTAGAACTTAAAATAAAGGAGTCAACCATAAGAGAGAATATTGATAATGAACACAAAGCTATTGGCACTATAAAGGAAAATAGCAAATTCTTCTTTAGCTATGCTAAACGCAAAGCAGTTATCAAAACGAGCATTGGCCCATTGCTTGCTAAAGATGGACTAACTCTCACATCTAATACACAGGAAATGGCAAACATTTTACAATCTCAATATGCTTTAAGCTGGAGTACCCCTGTAGTAGCAAAGAAAATAAAAACTACAGCATTTTTTGATAGAGAAGAAAATGACCAAGACAGGCCATTATTGGAAGATATACAAATAACCACTAGAGATATACAACAGGCAATAACAGAGCTACCGGGGAGTTCAGCCCCTGGTCCAGATGGAATTGGAGCCAAGATTCTTAAGGAATGCAAACATACTTTATCTCTGCCTTTGAAAATCCTGTGGAGATCCTCACTAGACACCAGTAGAATACCACCAATCATGAAACAAGCAAATATTACCCCAATCTACAAAGGAGGCAAAAGAAAGGAAGCCAAGAACTATAGACCCATATCTTTGACTTCCCATATTATTAAAATATTTGAGAAAGTCCTGAAAAGGCACATTGTCAGTTTTATAGAAAATGAACATCTCTTAGAAGACTTTCAACATGGCTTCAGACACAAGAGATCCTGCCTTACTGAACTTATAGACCATTGCAATACAATCCTACAATACTTGGGAGAAAACCACAATGTTGATGTCATCTATCTAGACTTTGCAAAAGCTTTTGACAAGGTTGACCATGGTATATTATTCCATAAACTAAAAGAACTTGGTATTTGTGGAAAAGTAGGAAAATGGATCCATGCATTTCTCTCTGACAGAAAACAAATAACAACTGTAAATGGAGCAAGATCTATAGAAAAAGAAGTGATTAGTGGAGTGCCGCAAGGCACAGTACTAGGACCAATTCTATTCATTATAATGCTAAACAATATAAACTGTAACCTAGGAAGCTCTCTCCTGTCATTCGCAGATGATACCAGAATACTAAGACCAATTACAGAAAAAGAAGACTGTGTAGAGCTACAAAAAGATCTACAAACTATATATGCATGGGCAGATGCAAACAATATGGCCTTCAATGAAGACAAATTTGAACTAATTAAGTATGGACCAAATAAATACCTGAAAGAACAATTCAACTACACTGGACCCACAGGAAAAGATATTGCACAAACTGATCATGTCAGGGATCTAGGGATTATATTATCTGAAGATGCAACATTCAACAGGCACATTGACAAAGTAACCTCATCATGCAAACAACTAATAGGATATATACTGAGGACATTCAGAACTAGGGACAGTATGACCATGCTTACCCTGTGGAAATCACTTGCCCTTCCACGCATTGACTACTGCTCTTAATTATGGTTTCCCCACAAACAGAATGAATTGCAAAAAATTGAGGGCCTACAAAGAACCTTTACCTCGTATATTAAACAACCTGATGGGCAACAGATGAGTAAAAACAAATTAAACTACTGGGATAGGCTTAGAGGCCTCAACCTTTATTCCATAGAGAGAAGGTTTGAGAGATACATCCTAATCTACACCTGGAAAATTCTAGAAGGGCTTTTAGTTGCCCCCAATACTGAACCAATTGTGCCCACCTTAACAAGAACTGGCAGAATGTGTAAAAAATATCACCTCCCACCAAACAGTCTGAGAAGGATTCAAACCCTTCAATATAATAGTATCTCTAGGCAGGGTTCTCGCCTGTTTAACTCCTTGCCTCAGTACCTTAGAGATATAAGTGCAGTCCCAGTAGATACTTTTAAAAAACACTTGGACATGTTTTTAGCCAACATACCCGACCAACCCACAGTGTCAGGGTATTCCTCTGCCAGACCAGCCCCCACAAATTCAATAGGGGACCAAATCGTATGGCAGAGGCAAGAGAAAAGAAGGGTGGCGACCCCGTCGTGGCCCCGCCTCAGGAGGCGCTGAGTGGACTTCGTGGGAGCAGCGCACCCTTGAGGCAGAAACGCTTTAAGGCAAATTTAAGGTAAATTTAAGGTAAATAAAGTAGCATGTATATGTGGAAAAAGAGGTAAGCCATATAGTGATGTGGAAATCATAAAAGAATGCATTGTTGAAGTTGTAGCCCCTTTAGATTCAGACAAGGTTAACAAATACAAACAACTACCTCTTTCAAGAAGGACCATAACTGATCGGCAACATGAATTAGCCCTCAATGCAACTGAACAACTTCATACAATATGCCAAAGCGAAAATACTTATTATTCGATTACCTTGGATGAGTCCACTGATATTACTGACTCAGCGCAAGTGTCACTTTTTATTCGTGTTATAACTGCAGATTTTCAATGCTACGAGGAGTTACTGGCTTTGGGTACTCTTACGGCAAAGACACGTGGAATTGACGTCTTGTCTCTCTTCAAAGAAAAATGCCGTGAAGCGAAACTGAATTTATGTAATTTAGTAAGTGTATGCACAGATGGTGCACCTTCCATGAGAGGAAAATGTGCAGGATTTGTTGCGCTACTACAAAAAGAACTGCCAAATCCAGATAGCTTGATTTCCTTTCACTGTATTTTGCATCAACAGAATCTCTGTGCCAAATCTACTGTTTTAAGTGACATATTAAGTAAAGTTATACGTATTGTGAACTACATTAGAGGAAATGCATCACGACATCGCCAGTTTCGCAATATGCTTATGCTTGATGATGAAACATTCAGTGTGGATCTTCCGTATCATTCTAAAGTGCGCTGGTTGTCACAAGGGCAAGTCTTTGAAAAACTTTTGTCTTTGCGAAAACAAATCACAAGATTTTCTGAGGAACTCAATGAACCATGTGAATTGTCAAAAAAGGATTTCTGCAG
>JAJOZX010002431.1:162500-192500 GCA_023014485.1 Bathynomus jamesi
TTGCCAAGTGATGATTTAACTCGTTCTAATGTACTAGGTGAAAATAACTTAGCTTTGTAACGTGGATTTAAGTAGGTTGCAAGAGAGTAACTTCATACAAGAACAGCCTCTCGTCTTGTCGCTTGCATCACTTTTGCGCACAATGAACTAGTTCTATTAATATAGTAGAATTTGATAATTTCCGCTTATTAATGACGTTTTATCTCAACGGTCCACATCCGCACGACATCCGCAGTCCAAAGTGCGGATGCGGGTGCGGATGCGGATGCGAGAAAATGTGCGGATGTTCCGCGGATGCGGATGCGGATGTGACCTACATCACTAATATATATATATATATATATATATATATATATATATCAGGGGCGGCTTCTTAATGAATGCAAGGCATGCACTGCATGCGTAAATAATATACTCAATGAATTAAAATTATTATTTAAGTTAAAAAAATAAAGTTAAAATTATTATTAATATTATTAATATAATATTGGTTCTATCCTCGGTTACTACATAACTCATAAGAATACCATAAAAGACAAAATACAGCTTATCTAATATGTACTACACTGTAATGCATGTGACTGCATGCGTAAGTAAAATTACCACGAGCCGCCACTGATATATATATCTTTTCAGAATTTTTAAAGTTGTCCTTTATACTACTTTCGTCTTTAGCTTGATAATAGCCCTCGGTACTTAAAAAGGTATCCTTCGCTTCTTTCAAAAAGTTCAGCACATTTTCCAGATAGGCTCGTAGGTATAGTACCCGTTCCTGCCGATATGTTGACCTGATTTAAATATACGTCACACTGGTTGAATATGGAGTGCAGAAAGTTTGTTTGTATACAGCATATTTGTCATTTCCATCAGAATGGGCTATACGTAGTTTAGCGTACATGTGCACACAGCTTGGATCAAAAAAGTAAGGGCCTGAGCTGGGTATCACGAATTCTATAGGGGCACTCGGGAACTAATTGTGTTTAAAGGGTTAATTGTAATAAAGTCACTGTGTTCAATAGAAACTTGAGTTGGGGCATGTCAAAGAGGGACAGCTCCGATTTACAACATTGTGAACTACACGGATGGATGAAGCGTGCCATGACGAGTTAGAAATAGTGCCTCCTCTCTCGACAAGTAGTAAACAAACTATGATTCATGAGATCAATGTCCTTAGCTTATATCAGTCAAAAAAATGGTCAACCATAGGTTTCATTCGCTTAGAACACTTCTTTTTTGATATCCTTTTACGTTTAATGCCACGTGGTGGTAATCCCTTCTTCCGGACAGCCTCTTCTTCCCACCACCACGCATTTTTCTCTTTGCATCTTTGACGATTTCGTCCCGTGTACGCTTTAAGTGTTTTTTTAGAGCTTCTTTAGGTTTAGCCCCAGCCAATATGTCTTCTGCCGTGTTAAGACCTGATTGTAGCGCTTTCCTCCGAGGTATCTGGCACCCCTCTTCAGCAAAGGGACAGCCGTACGTAGTATGGTTGAAAAAATGGATCCAAGTCCACTACCACGCTGGTATCTCACACCTCGATAGACTGTGAAAGGCTTTCTGTCCATTATAACTCAGTGCGTCGAAAGTGCAGCTTCACTGTTAAGCTCCCATCACCGAATGGGAAATTTTTTCCCTCAATCGTTCTTATATATATTGAGATATTGGTTATTAGATTAGTTGCGACATTCACATAATGGGGTCTGTCATATGTAATACTCAAACTCTTCCTCTATGGTTGGGAATGTGAGCAATGCGTAGCAGGCGTGCCTGGGTATCCCCAACAAACTGGTGCTCCACTATATTGCTGTAAATATAGCACATGTCTGGGGTGTATAGCCAGCAACCAATTTCTCCAATTTCATCTGATACATTAGGCTGGACAAGTCATGTTGTACCTCGTGAAAGTATCTCTTTGGAAGGCTGATCGATATCGCCCCGGTTATAATTTTGAACACCTTTGTCTTTAATATTTCTGTTAGCCTTTGATTTTAGGATTAGAGTATGTGCAGGGTTTCTTTGTTTACGATTTCGTATACTAAATCAGCCGTAAGATTTGAGTTTTTTAAACTTACGTTTAAGTCTCTCACAACATCCTCAGCCGCACCATAACGGCCCGGACCTAGTGTTACTACTGTACTGTAATACCGTGCATCCTCAGTCCGGGCGATACGTATAGTTTCATCCCGAGTTACCCCGGCTTTTTCACACTCATCAGTCTCTAAGAATCGTAAAAACGGGATCTTTATAATCAATATTTAAAAAGAGGGTGTCCAGCTGAATTTCGCATATCCCCACCTCATACGAATCACGACCCAATTCAATGGGTCCATGGAGTTCTGTTACAAAGTTGGCTAGGGTTGTTTAGGATGTACAGACAGGGACGAGGAGGACGGTAGTGTGACGTAGAAATGGTTAGGCGCCATGTTGCATACTATTTAAGCTTCATTATTGCATCAGCTTTTATATAGGTGTTGAAGCTTTCTGGGTACCTAGCCATTTCACCAGGTACATTTTTCTCTTTCCTGAACCTTTGCTTCCTAAAATTTTTCAATTTTAAACACATTTTTTCCTAAATTAAATGTCACTTTCTGCAACTCCTCGCGGTAAAAGCCTCCTGCGATTTCTTCCCCATTCAAATCTTCAACGTAATACAACATTATCTCGCCTTTAGGTCTCATAGCCCTAACTTTAAAAATCTCACGTGTCCATCCTTGCTCAAATCCCTTCGCGAATTTATTTCCCGAACGCGACAGCCTTACATAATCATTGATTTTGAAACGCGCAGAGTGTGGTGGTGGTGTTCCATCTCTTCTCACATCAGGCTCTGGGCACGTACCTCTTTCTAAAATCTCATTAGGTGTTGTCCCAATCGTGCGATGGTGTGAGCGGTTGTAGGATGAGGCCAATGATTCCAGAATGTCTAGAAATCTGTGTGTTTTTATGTGTAAAATAGCGGTGCATGCGTTCCTTTATGGTACGTTGAACTCTTTCAGCTAAAGATGCCTTATGTATAGAATTGGTAGTGTAGTAGCTGATATTAAACTCTGTCAACATGTTCTGAAAAGCTCGGCCTATAAATTCTTTCCCCATATCCGTACAAAAATAGCCAGGAACCCTGTTTTCTTTCAACATCAACGTTTTGGTGGCTTTAGCAACTGTTTCAGGCGATTTATTTTTCAGAGGAATTAGCCACAGATATCTAGAGAATACATCTATTATGAATAGGATGTAGCGGTAACCATCGTTATACACTGAATATCTTTGCATGTCTGTTAAATCTGCTTGCCAAATAGAGTCAATCGAAGCAGCTGTTGTCTTGGCTGTTTTAAACCTTTTTCTCACAGGCTTATGAAGTGTATAAGCGTCCTGCTCCCGCAAAAACTCTCAACATCTTTTTTCCCTACTCCATCATTGTAAACACTTCTGTACAGTCTATCTACGCCTCCGTAGGAGGCTGGGCTAGAAATGTCATAATAACGTCTTCTTAATATGTTAGCCATTTGCGTATTTTAGAGGCACGTGGGTAGGGTTGACCGTTGTTTAACCTCTTCTTTCTCCTCTTCAGAGGTGTTACCGCCGGGGTGATGGCGTTTTCAATTGTGGCACGTGCGATGCATGTTCCAAGTCTTTTAACCTGTTCAGATTTCCTATCATTGTTTGGGGACATTTATTTGTTGTAGTCTTGCTTTAATATGCTTCCATCCTGATGGTGAGGGCCTATCCCACTTTCTCACCAGATCATGGACGATGTCTACGATATTCGATCCCTGTACCTTTGCTCCTTCCACAATGATCTCACCTGTATCGGTCCACTGTATGTTGGGATCCTCATTCAATAGATTATAAAGACTTAAACCTTTATTCCTCAATGTATGTGGGAGGGTGCTTTTTAATACATGCTCGATATGTTGTGTGGCCGACCCATTAATCTTTGGTTGGTCAGCTCTATCGTCGGACACAGGCCCTATGTCACCATGTCCATCGTTTGGCTGTGCCTAATAACCACGGGAATCTCTGTCGGATTCTTATAATTTTCGTACTCGTGAAGAAATTTCTGCAGAGCTTCTTGGTATAAGATTCTTTTTCATCAGGTGTTTTTTCACTGTTTAATAGGGCTAACAATTCGCTTTCCATTCTTTTAAGCCTGCTTTTACGGGGTTCTAGAACCGTGTCTGGATTCTTTGAACTTTGCAGTGAAGCATACACCTCGTGTGGAATCACTACCACTTTCTTCATTATATTAATCTAGTCAGTAAAGGACCCAAAACTGAAAATAAGATGGGGAGGAATGACCCTCCTCTTTGTACAATAATTCGTTTTTTCTTCCCCACAGTTTGACTTTTACGAGCGAGTGCACGTATTATGTTCTTGTAACGGCGTAGGCGAGCCTTCTGAGGTTTCATTGATACATTGCAATTTATAACGTTAAGACAGATTTCACAGATGCATTTTAAAAAGTCGGAGTCGATATTTTTAGCAAACATCTGTGCATTGCCCGGGGCAGTCGATGATAGATTTTTATTAATTCATGGTATTTCTTTAGCCTCTTTGTCATTCTGGAATATACACCGTTTCAGGCTCGTTTGGAAATATATTCGTTCTTAGAAGCACCCTAAACGTGTTTCGCGGATGAAGGTCGCAAAGCAAATATCCGTAACGCTGGGCTTCTTTATAAACTTCCAAAAACTCCTTACGCTGATTCGGGAACATTTGATTGGCTAATACCCCAATTTGTGATACATCTCTACGTTGCGCGAATAAGACTAGATATTGTGTATTTAACGACACATCGCGCATGTATCTATTTTTGAAAAATAGATTCTGATTGATGAAGAACACGCTTATGTTAAGATGGTGGGAGAATACTGTAAATGTCTCGGCAAACGTTTTATCCATCTCCAACATGAGATCGTCAATTACAATGACTGTATGTTCATTTCCCTTTAACGAATTAACGTCATATACACCTTTGTGGAACAAAATATCATCTTGGTACTCGTTGAACACTGATTGATACGTCGAATAGCACCATATAACTTTATGCACAAATTTTGAGAACATCTCTCCCTTTTCTTTAATGATTTTAAGCATAAACACAGTTTTACCACATCCTGTAGGGCCAGATATAATACATGTGGATGGGCTCGTGAACCTGAATTTTTCTACAGAATCCATTTCTAACACGTCACACTCCTAAGTGGGTCATTTACAAAATATAATAAATATTTAAGTGATGCCTTATATTCTACAGTCTTGTTTTTCTTCTCCCACAGAACCGTGAATGACGATGAGGTACAGCACCCCATCATCGATATTACAGATGACCCCGACGACAGTGTAGTTGTGATCACAGACTCCATCCCCGCCGAGTCCACACAGTACCTGTAGCACGCGACAATTCAAAGCGGAGGCATGATGAAGAGCCTCCACGTCAGGTATAAAGCGTGCCAGGATTGCGCCGGTTGTTAGACCCCAGTAATAGAGCCCCAACCTCTACGTCTTACGACAACCCCACAATAGTACCTTCCTCAAATATACCCCTTATTCCTGTTCAATTCCGGGTACATCCTCCACAGCAGCAGCAGCTTCTCGTTCTGTAGAGGATGGCATAACATTCGAGTTGGTGCGCACCGCTACCCCCACCCCAGCCTTGACTAGAAATCGGTATATAGTCAGGGTTGATCCTAGATCCATGTATAGCAATGGTGTTGAACACGGACTACGACGCATAGTTGAACGTATTGTAGAGTTTGCCCTTCAGAACCGCGACGAACGTGAAGTCAGGACGAGGCTGTCCTTCGGGTTCGGGTCAGATGACGGAGATGTAGATGATTTTTGGGTAGTAATACCATTCAGACGCTTGAGCTGAAGATATAGAGTATATATTAGGCCATATAATGCAGGCCTCTCAAAAGTATAGCCTTCAATATGGACAACTTCACGGTAAATATTGACCGTGTATTCCGTGTTGCGGGTCATAGTGCCACACCTTATACTCTTAACTTCAATTCTCAGGCTATTTACAGGCGGCATATAAACGTCGATCGTGGTTGCGGTTTATAGCAGTAGTCTTAGCTCGTATGTTTACTGTACTAAATACACGGACCCAAAAAATTTGGTTGCCTGGTAGTGGAGCGTGCCCGTAAACTAGCTGTAGACTGTAAACTTGAGTTTGACTGTAATATGGGTCCTGAAGAGCTGAGAAGGGTAGAACAGGAAATGAAAGTTCGTATAGCTGTATTTAGAATGGATGATCGTCGTAGGACTGTGTATGTTTTTAAAAGCAGTGTGAGAGATTGTACAAGACCCCTACTTATTTTAGGACTGTCAGGAACAACGTATCTCCCCATCCGTAATATAAGGGGTTTTTACGCGAGTTATGATAAAAGTCGAAAATATGGACGACATCATGATTTGTGTAAGGGGTGTCTCGAGTTTGCGGATGATATAGTGAAACATTGTAAAGATTGTCACATGGTATGTGAGCAGTGTAAAAGCTCCAAATGTGAAAGCCGTGTGGTTGAAGCTGAGAAGAGGGACTGTGATGTATGCAGACGCACATTTTTCAATAATAACTGTTTTGAGATCCATTAATCAATTGGCACGTGCAGGAAAATGAGAATCTGTGAATGTGGTATGTTTCATATGATGGATAATTGGGGGAATTTCAAACATAAATGTGATGAAATTCACTGTTCTACATGCCATGAGAAATATAAGGCGGTTGGAGTAAAGCATTAGGGCCTTCAAAAAGTTCCCGGAAAATATTTCCCATTCACGTTAGAAATTACGTGATAAATCATAAGTCGACATGTTCATTCCTGTACGGTTTTGTAATAACATGTTAAAATTTGATTGCCGAAAATGCAGAATTTGGAAGATTATGTCATTTGAAAGTTTAACCCCTCAGAAGCAACATGGAATCTCAGAAATCCGAAGTCAGAAGCAATATAAAATTTTTAGTAAAACTTGGTTGGAAAAAAAGTTATATTATTGAAAGTGTGAGGAAAGTTTATGGAGACACTGCTCCCAAGAAGACCACCCTTTATGAATAGATTAATCGTTTTTCAAATGGCCTAGAGAGTATCGAAGACGGCACTCGAAGTGGAAGACCTTCAACCTCCATCAACAATGAAAACATCGATCGTGTGAGAGCACTAGTCGAAGAAGATCGACGATATTCTGTCGAGTTTATAGCTGACAATCTAGGCTTATCGGTGGGATCAACTCATTCAATTTTAAAAGACCACCTGGACTTGAGTAAGCTTTCTGCCCGATGGGTGCCAAAACTGTTGCGCGAGAATCAGCTTGCAACAAGGGTGAATCTCGCACTTCAAACTTTAAACAAGTGGGACGCTAATCCCGAAGATTTTTTGCAAAGAATTGTGACTGGAGACGAAACTTGGTTGTACCTGTATAATCCCGAAGACAAACAGCAATCCAAACAATGGCTGCCGAGGGGATCAAGCGGCCCCATCAAAGGAAAATCTGAAAGATCCGCTGCAAAGATTATGGCAACAATTTTTTGGGATTCGGAAGGTATTTTGTTAATAGATTACCTAGAAGGACAAAGAACTATAAATGCAATCTACTATGAACAAGTTCTAGAAAAGTTACATCAAGCAATTAAGAAAAAACGGCGAGGAAAACTTCATGACAGAGTTTTGTTCCACCACGATAACGCTCCGGCTCATTCGTCCCGAAAGGTAAGGGACAAACTGAGGGATTTAAGATGGGAATTGCTCTCCCACCCTCCTTACAGCCCAGATTTAGCTCCTTCAGACTTTTTTCTGTTTCCAAATTTAAAGAAACACCTGAAGGGGACCCGTTTTTCGTCAATAGAAGAGGTCAAAAAGGCAACAACGAACTGGTTCCATTCAAAAGATGCTCAATTCTATGGACAGGGTTTAGAAGGCTGGAGGCATAGACTACAAAAGTGTTCTGATAGTGATGGTCATTATGTAGAAAAATAAAATCTGCACTTTTTCATTTTTTTGTTTTATTACCTTTTTATTAAATTTTTTCGGGAACTTTTTGAAGGCCCCCAAATTTACTTGTAAGCCAGACTATCTGTGATGAGTGTATGGAGATCGAGTGTGATGAGTGTCACAAATGTGGTAAACGGACAAACGTTTTTAAAACTAATGCCCACGATAGCCTGTGAAACTCTTTGTGTCCTATATTTTCAAGTTAGCGGACAAGTTAAAAAAAATAACTCTATGTTCTTGCCCATAACGGGGGGAAAATTTGATACACAGTTCCTTTATAAGGAGGTGCTTGAGCACGAGTCATCTGAGATATTTACAGGTGATCCCTTGAAAAGAGGAAACAAACTTATACAGATGCAAATAAGAGGTAATGTACAGTTTAAATACACTTTATTATTCACACCTTGTAAATTAGCAAAGCTACCCAAGGTGATGGGCGTAGCCGGTGAAGTTTCAAAAGGATATTTCCCTTACACATTCCTCACTAGCGAAACTGTAAATTATGTAGGACTACCTCCACCCAAACATTACTTTAACTATGAATGGATCCGTTGCAGGTCGCAACCACGATCACTTCATTATGTTTTACGGTGTTTAAGAATAACTTCATGCCTAAAGTCACCTTAGCCGTTATTCACAGAAACAATCCCCGCAGTTATGGGCACAAGGCTATTTACTGGCTCATACACCTACAGCAGCAGACAGGTGTATACATAAAGCATGCCCGCAACACGGAGGAAGTACCCATTAAGGTTAATGGTCGTGTTTTTTGGGTTGATGGTCTAAGCGAAAACTGTGCCACTGGTGAGAAGACTGTGTACTCCTTTAACGGATGCTGTGGCACGGATGCCTCCGTCCTGAGTGTGGAATCATAGGAGATATCCACGGTAGATCTCCTGCCGACAGTCTTGCGTGGACCTGCACCCGCGATCAACTTATAGTCTTCCAGTTCACTCACAAAGTCTTGTGGGAGCATGAGTATGATGCACGGATGGAGACAGATGGAGAGTACCGTGAAGAAATAAACACGATCAAGCGTTCAATGGTGCGGTGCTGGATCCTCTCAAATGCGGTGATAGCTTGTTCGGAGGACGTACAAACCCATTGAAGCTATACTTTCCGTCTACGGAAAGCGTGAAACTCCATTACTACGATTTCTGTTCTTTATATCCCTACGTGATGAAGAACAATCCGTACCCCGTAGGTACACCTGAAAAACTAGTGGGACCTGACCTGCCCCCCATCGATGTGTTCTCAACAAATTTGAACGGATACTATTTCGGCCTTTCTTTCGTAGATGTGCTCCCCCACGCGATTTATGGATGCCGATCTTACCCGTCGTTATAGATCACAAGCTCATGTTTTCCCTGTGCGTGAAGTGCGCGGAGGAGAGCAATGGGGACTGTAATCATACAATCAGCCAGCGTAAGATCAGAGGTGTATATACAAGCCCTGAGCTGGACCTAGCCGTTCGCCATGGTTACAGAATATTGAAGATACATGAGGTGTGGAGGTTCAGAATTTACCCAACCTTTTCACGTCATATATAAACGCTTTTTTGAAGGATAAGGTAGAAGCATCAGGGTATCCGCGAGGAGTTAATACCGAAGATGAAAAATCGGCTTATATTCAACGTTACCGTGACTGTGAAGGTATAAAGCTTGACCGTTCCGAAATTGTAAAGAACCCAGGCAAGCGCTTTAGTGCAAAGTTGTGTCTAAACAGTCTTTGGGGAAAATTTGCACAGAATACTGGCAAAGGGAACGTTCATTTGGCACAAAGTTATAGTGAAGTCTGGGATTATGCCAACGCTCCCGATAAAGAGGTCATGGAGATCGTGAATGTAGGTAATACAGTGCCCGCGAAAAGTATCCGATCACTCAAGAAAATACAATATTTTCCCTTGATATTCAGAGACACGTAATTCACTTTCTATTTGTTCTAGCGACATCTGGTACTTTGAGGTGCTCGCTGATATGAGAGCTATCCAACGCATTCTCAAATTAGTGTTCTGGTAGCCTTCGTTGCGGGTGGCTGTGTCTCAAATTGTCAGATTTCACTGTTTGTGTAAATTTCTGATTTTTTTTTTTTTTTACAGAAAGTGGTGTAAATAAAATTATATATAATGTGTGCTAAAAAACAACTTAAGAGTGATTGTCGAGGTGCTATTGTTGCTTTGCATGCAGGTGGGAAATCACAGAGACCGATAGCTAAGGAATTAAACATATCCCAAAGTACCGTTAATTTATGGGTTTCACGGGCTAAGAACAATGGTGGCCTAACCACGCCAGTCCCTAAAAACGATCTGGCAGACCGAGAAAAACAAATTCGCGAACAGACAAACTTATGAAACGTTTAGTATTGAAAAACCCAACAATAACTGCGAAAGAAATAAAATTTAATATGAATAATTTGTTATCTGGTGTTTCTGAACGAACTATCCAGGAGCGCTCCAAAAAGAACTCGGATTACCATCTCGCCATGCTGCTAAGAAACCGTTCATTAATGAAAAAATGCGTAAAAAACGTGTCGCATTTTGTAAAAAAATTCATTGGACTGTTGATGACTGGAAGAAGGTTTTATTTAGCGATGAGTCGACATTTTTGACATTCAGAAGTTGTCCAAAAAAGGTTCGCCGGCCTATTGGCTCAAATAGGATGGACCCTAAATACACCCTAAAGACAATGAAACACCCTCCAAGTGTGATGGTTTGGGGTTGTTTCGGTTACTATGGGCGTGGAAACTTATATTTTCTTCCGAAGAACACAACTATGAATGGTGCACGGTATTTAGCAATGCTACAGGATAAACTTCCAATGGCAATGGCAATCCAAAGGACAAAAACATACATGCATGATGGTGCACCATGTCACAGGGCCAAATAGTGACAAAATGGATTACTGACAATAAATTTGATATTTTGGATTGGCCTGGTAATAGTCCAGATCTCAATCCGATAGAAAATCTGTGGCTAATAATAAAAAATAAGGTTGAATGCCACGACACTGGCTCAGTCGAAAAATTACAAGAGGCCATCAAAAAGGTATGGTGCAAGGAAATATCAGTGGAAGTTTGTCAAAACTTGATTAAATCCATGCCAAAACGTCTAGAACAAGTCATCCAAACCAAAGGACAGATGACAAAATACTAATATAAGGTTAGTATACATTTAAACATTGTTTTTTATGTAAAAAATACAAATTTCAAGGGTGATCGGATACTTTTCGCGGGCACTGTACATACTAAAGTACAACAATACCGAATTGGTCACGTATACCTCACGAGTTACAAACATACCTGTAGCCAGCTTCACAACGGCCTACGCACGCATCAAACTTTGGGGCCTATTGCATTTTCTTGCTCGGAGGGTTCTGTACGCCGATGCAGATAGTGTGATATTCACAGCGAGGGAGGGTGAATACATGCCTCCTGATGAGATCAAGGATGAGTATGGAGACATCGCATACGTCGACTCTTTTGTCTGAACAGGACTAAAAACTTATGGGGTGCGGATGAGGGTGGACGAGGATATGAAATATTTTGTGAAGGCTAAGGTTATCACGCTCAACCAGGCGAATCGGCGGGTCGTTATCTTTGATTCGTTGAAGGATCAAGTGTGCTTAGACGATGATGAGGGCGACCAGCCATCCAACTAACTGTAGGGACTCACAATTTTCAGGCGCAGAAGCTTGGGGGCGTGAAGGAACTTAGGGGTACAAAGGTGTGCCGTAACACCTATAAGAAACGTTACCAGGTGCCTGGTACCTATGATACCGTACCCTTTGGATACCATAATCTTTGATTGTTATATTTGTCTATTGTTAACGATATGTTTATTTATTACACGTATTTGTAAATATATACACTTTGAATAATTCGTTTATTAAATAAATCGTGTTTCAATTAGCGTTTCACTTTCTCCTTTGTGTGTGTGTGTGTGTGTGTGTGTGTGTGTACAGGCGAAACTTCTAAGCTCCGCCCAGCGTATGTACAGGAGAAAGTTATAAGCTCCGCCCCCTGTATGATCGGTCACGTGACTCCTGCTACTACCTGGGCATATCTCTTCCCTGCGTGTTCAGTTGACCGCTGCAAGTCTTGGATCTCAGACGTGTATTTTCCCACGTAGACGAAAAATAGTAATGGCTACCTTTAATATTGCGTGTTTGACGTTTATGAAGTGGTATTCAGCAAATTGTGAAGATATGGTGGATACTGAATGGCTCCCTATTCCACCCTCCTTTGATACTTTTAAGGCTACATTGAACCGTGCGAAGCTTGAGGAACAAGAAGTACAAATACTCTACGGGTATTCTGCCGAGAGCATTGCGGGATTTCGTGGTACAAGCGACGTATTGAAGTATGTTTTAAGGACTAAACTTTATAAAAGGTTGCATATACCGTGAAGTAGAAGAAACAACACGTGCAGAAGAGAAGCAACGGTTATGGTTAATGAGTCTTGTTGATGAGTGGTTGACAAACAATATTATATCATGTTGCATCATACCGAGTACTCGCACCCTGCGGCTGAGAATGTAAATCTTGTCATCATGAAGAATCTTAAGTATTTTTACCACTACATTAATATATATCATGACGAGGTTTGTAGTGATGTTGTGGCTAAAGGCTTGCGTGAGTTTTTAGCAGAAATTAGAGACGAATATCGTTTGCTAAGCCAAAAGGAAAAATATGGACATGTTTCTCTCAAATAGTGCACCGGAGTGTGACCAAATGTGTTTAGTTCGTGAAAAACCCCCTCAACGAAAATGTCTGGTGCGCATTCTGGGGAGTTGGAGTGATAAAACATTAAAACCGGTATTGCTTCATGTATCAGAAAATTTCTCAAAACACCTACCCAATATAATGGGATACAAGTTGGAACAACGCTGTAAAGGTTTCTTCAGCTTATGATGTGACTCACTCCTCCCGTCGAGCCGATCCGCTCGCCTGTGGCTCATAGTCATCTCAGAGCTTGAACCGAGTGGACGTACACTCCTCGAATACGATGGAACTTCCTTTGAGCAGCATTTTCAATGCCGTGTAGGATGTATCCGTGACGAAATCATTGCGCGTGTTCAGGCATAAATCCGGTGCCATTAACTATGTACTGGAAACGACTTGTAGACAAACAAACTCTGGTAAACGGAATGTTGTTTATTTAAGTGTTGATGAGATGAATAGAATCTTCGTGATAGTTGGGAAGTGGAGTGAGATCATTATAAAATACCTGTAGGTGTAGGCACAAGAAGAGAGCAGATTAGTGATAGCCCATCATATGCCATTGTTTGTACGTTGTGTATAAATAACAATCAGCCATGCAGTGATATACGATTGATGTAGAAGAATGCTTCTGATAATAACGTTCTTGTCCTTACGCGAAACCGTTTCATCCTCGACAGAATGTTTGAAATCGTCGGTTTCCGCAAGCTGAAGCCTATATTAGACGCGCGTGTTACGGATATGCTTTATTTGCATACGGTTCTTGAATACGCACACACCGCTCTGCTCGATGGGTTTACCGAGTGTAGAACTGAACAAGACGAGAATGGTCTAGAGCTGGATGTTTATTTAAAAGGTTTAGACTCTTTGAAATATCATGAACTTTGGTATAAGGTACTTGAGCGGTACAGGGCTGAGCTCACCTACACCGTTCACCCTGAAGAGCTATTTCTTTATATAATGAGCAGCTGTCGTTACGACTTAGATTATTTCAACTGCCGCTATGCATTGTGAAGATGAGTTCACGATTGAAAAGCTCGGGACGGTAAGAATAAACCCTCGATTGGAAAGGAGTGTTTATAAACTTGTATTTAATAATGATGTGGCTAACGATGACCTCTTTGTACGTGCTTTTGAATGCATTCTAGCCGTGTTTAAAGATAACTTGCCAACCGAATGTAAAGTGAGCACAAAAATAGTACTCAACGATATGAAGGCCATTTACATAGAGTATAGGTATCCCTATAACTTGAGCAGTGAAATAATATTAAATCGTATTTGTTGCGTAGTGCAAAGCAACAATGATGTGACTGTAGACTCGATTACGTGCGAGTTTAGTGTTTTAGTTAAGCGCAGTAGAAGATAAAGTGTATGTATTTTGATGTATATTTAATTTCAATATATTTAATTATTTAATATAATTTTATGTCTATATTTCTGTTATACTATTATTTTGATGATTATACTCCATTGTTTTGTATTTCTTCTATTATTTTTTTATTTTTTCATTATATATATATATATATATATATATATATATATATATATTCCTCGTTAGTATTTCTTACATATTATTATTTTTTTGAGTGTATATATTCTTCGGTCGTATTTCTTATACTATTATTATTTTTTGATCATATATATCCCTCGTTTGTATAGGATTGTATATTTATTTTCTATATATTTCGTGAAATTGATTTCAGTAATTCGTCTAAATAAATAGAATGATGTAATGGTGTTTTATTTAATTCTTTTTTATGTATATATTAACGATATTATTTAATTATATATATACCAAATGACTGGTTACGCCTTCTGAACCGACTGGCTGCTTAAGACATCTAAACCAACTGTTAAGAATATGTTTTAATTAAATAAATAGCACAATCTGGCAATTCAACCCTAATAATGTACACCTGAACAAGCCAATTACTCCTTCTAAGCCAGATTAAGCCTTCTAAGCCGACTGGCGGATTAAGCCAACTGGCTGATTAGGACCTTATGAGACAGCGGGCGCTCGGGTGACCTCTCATTATGTGTCTGGCTGGAGCTAGGCGAACACCCCTTTCTCCTTCTTAGGTGAAGGCTTAGGTTGGGTTTCCCTTTGGAGGGTGAGGACATCCCATCCTCTCCCCCAAAAACCCTCCTCCTCCTTTCTCTCCCTTTCTTAGGTTAAGGTTATCCCTTTGGGGAGAGGTCATCCTCCCTTCTCCCCCCAAACTCCCTCCCCCCTCGCAGTATTGACTTGTTGCATAATCCTTACCCCTTTGCAGCATTGATTTGTTGCATAACCCCTTCCGTTGCTGCATAACCCCCTCCCCTTTTGTTGTATAACCTCTTGAAACATCCCCTCCCCTTTACAACATTGATCAACATTTGCAACATTCGTGCACTCTCCCATTTTGCGCCCATACTACTCCTGTCCTATCGCTCCAATCCAGCCTTTGGATCTCCCAAGAGGTGGCGCCGCTGATTGAGAGGCTCTTAGACAGTACTTCTGGATTTCCCATGGGATGATTACTGCTTCCATGGCCGGGGCACTTTCGGTTGTGCTTTGCGCATCGAGGTGGTGATTCTCTCGGAATGGAGGCGTACATTAGCGTGTAGCGTCATGAGCGATCTGGAGGCACATTTCAGGTTTTGTACAATCAACCTTGCTGATTTCAGAAAAGAAATCAAAATTTTCTGCAACAAGCAGAACACCTCCTTTTTCGCATGTAAAAATACAAAATTCTTGTTAATTACAGTTGGCAACACTGACTGACATGGTACTTCTGGCAGCTTTCTAATTATTCTCAGTGAGTCATCCCCTGGAATTTCTTAGTTCTACGCTAGCTCGCTTGAGAGAAACAAGTGTTTTTTCTGTGGATGGGGTGTTCAAAAACGCCAAGGTACTAACGAAAGGTGCCTTTTGTGATATATACATTATACACATTTCTTTGTTTTGTTGTGTTTTACATTGTTTATAAGTTTGTTATATGTCTTAGGGTGTATATATATATACCTATGGATATTTATATATATAATACATATGTGTGTGCAGTATATTTTTATATATATATAATATTGGTAAACTTATTGTTTACCAATAAACCAAGCCTTATATATATATACTCATAATCATATATATTTTTTATTTATACGTTTGTGTTTTTGTTTCGCTGTTCCTGTGTGATACTTGTTGAGTTTTGCTGGTACAATGAGCACGCAAAGAAGACGGGGATCTGCCAGCCACATTGTCTTTGGTTCTTCACTATCAGAGCTTCCTCTGTCTGAACTTCCAACCCGTATACAAGTTGCAAGGCATTTCCTCTTCTTGAAGGAGAACAAGTACACCAGCAACAGGGAGATTCTTCCGGAGGTATGCCAAACACTCATTGACCTTTGGAATCGTGCATTCCATCACAGCCAATGAAGAATGTGAAGACAAAGCTGCTCCGATTGATGGAAAAAGGCTCACAAGCATCGAAGCAAGGCAAGCAGGCCACAAAAACCAAGAAGTTCGAGGAAAGCCTGAATCAATTATTTGACATAGCTGTCTGCCAATGCGATGATCTGTCTGCATGCCACTGTGAAAAAGAAATGAAAGTTCCACGACGAGAGCATGCCTTTCTGATCGACCAGAGAACCACGCGGATCATGCAGATCAGTCGGCTGGATACGAATGTGATTCAGATGATGGAGAGAAGGAAGTCAAGAGAGGATCGGATGTAAGAAAGACAAGAAGAGAATAGAAGAAAAACGGAACGGCAAGAGGTAGCATCCACTGCAGATGTGGTTGAATCAGCTCAAGCAGAAGCAGACTCCAGTGGTGAAAGTGTTGGTGATGAGTGGATGGGTGATAGTGCCCAGGAGGACAGGAACATCACACCGATTCCCACTGTTGCTTTGGAAGCTGACCGGTATGGTGTATCGAACAGGGCTGCTGCAGCTATCAGCACTGCAACATTGGTTGACTATGGCATCATTAGTTCTGATGATCAGATAAACGTAATTGACCACCACAAAGTATGGAGAGCACGGCAGAAGGTACGGAGGGATCTGAAGGAAGCAGTAACTTACCACGATGTGGAAGTCACTGCTTTATTTTTTGATGGGCGGAAAGACATGACACTTATCAAAGAGAAAAAGGGGAACAAATGGTACAGCACAAAGAAAGTTGAGGACTACTATGTGCTGGTCGGAGAGCCTGGAACCTTCTATCTAAGCCATCTGACACTGGGACGAAGAACTGGCACTGTCATTGCGGATGGACTTCAAAATGCGATTGAAGAAATGGGTATTGCAGACAAGATAATTGCAGTGGGAGCCGACAGCACAGCCACAAATACAGGGCACAGAAGTGGAGCAATACACCTGCTAGAGTGCGGCCTCGGTCGCCCTTTGCACTGGTTCATCTGTAGTCTGCATTTAAATGAACTCCCACTGCGCCACTTGTGCAAGGAACTCATCGGCCCAACAGAATCTGCAACTCAATGGAAAGGACCAATTGGCAAAGCTTTGGCCACATGTGAAAGTTTGCCACTTTCCTCTAGAGGAATTCAATGTATTGCTGATGGCCACACTCTCCCGGATGTTGACCTTACTGAATTGAGTCGTGACCAAGCCTACCTCTACAAAATGATGAAAGCGATAAGGACTGGTGTCATTAATGAAGATCTTCTACGAGAGAAGCCTGGACCAATCTCCCATGCAAGATGGGTTACAACTGCCAGCAGAATTTGTCGGCTATATGTAGCGATGGCGCAGCCAAGTGATGAACTGTATTCACTCACACAGTTTGTCGTGTGCCACTATGGACCCATGTGGTTTAGCATCAAGTGCCATCCAAGGTGCACAGATGACCCAAAACATTTCCTGGAGCAAATCAAGCTGCTACGATTACTGCCACCAGCTAGCAAGACTGTCACATGGCCTGTGATCCAAAGAAATGCATATTGGGCTCACCCTGAAAATGTTCTACTGGCAATGCTTGCAGATGCAGATCAAGCAAACCGGAAATTGGCCATCGATGTAATCAAGACCATTCGACGAGATCCCAAACCTGCTCAACAGCAAGTCAGAGAATTTCGGCCACCAAAGATCAAACAAAGTGCTCAGAATTTGAAAGATTTACTTCCACCAGTGGAGGAGTGCACAATGGAATCACCACTCACGAAGCAGTTCTCTGTCGAACAACTCGATAAGATCACTGAAGAGCCTCTTGTTGTCCGGATACCATGTCACTCCCAAGGTGTAGAACGCTGTGTTAGGATGGTAACTGAAGCGTCTGGGACAGTGTATGGAAAGGATTCAAGAGATGGTTACATTTTACATTAGAGTAGTACTTAAATCCCGTGACTTTATGCGTATTCAAAACTAAACAATATTTTAGTGTATCATTTACTAAATAAAACTATCTAGTCTACCTACCTACCTACCTACAGTGTATATGTTTATTCCAAAAATAAATTTTTCTATTTTTCCTGAAAAGCAGTACATTGTAAGGGGTCAAATGATAGCTCAAACCCTAGGAAAGCAAGTGTCCAAAAGTTATGGGTAACTAGCAATTTTCACGATTTTCACATGCGAAAAAGGAGGTGTTGCACTTGTCACAAAAAAATTTTGTTTTCATTTTTGAACTTAGGAGGTCAATTGTACAAAACCTGAAATGTGCCTCTTGATCCGTTACACTTTGCCCAATGACGCTACACGCTAGCGTACATTCCATATTCTATTCCTACTACTAATGCAATAATGCAAAAAACCTTGGTTTAACTTTACTTGTTCTAATGATATCCGCAACAGAGAAAAGACTTTCAGAAGGTATTGTCGCCATCCAACTCCTGACTCTCACTCAGCTTATATTTCTGCCCGCAATCGTGCAAAATCTGTTCTTCGACTCGCCAAAGTTTCTTTCATCAGACAAAAATGTGAAAACTTATCCAATTCTAATTCTTCTCGCTTTTTCTGGCATCTAGCTAAGAACATCTTCAAGAACTTTACTTCCTTTCCTTTCCCTCCTCTTTTCCATTCTGATGGCTCAGTTGTCGTCTCTTCTCCTGAGAAAGCTGAACTCCTCGCTCAAACTTTCGCTTCCAACTCAACCCTGAACGATTCCGGTGCTGTTCCTCCACCTCCTTCTCCCTCTGACTTTATTATGTATGAAATTAGAATCTCTTCCAAAGATGTTTTTCTGCCGTATCTGGGCTCATCTCCAGGAAGGCGTGCGGTCCTGATGCTGTTCCTCCTGTTGTTCTTAAGAACTGTGCTTCTGTGCTGACACCCTGCCTAGGAAAACTCTTTCGTTTTTGTCTTTCATCGGTATTTTCTTTCTTGCTGGAAGTTCGCTTTCATTCAGCCTGTCCCAAGGAAGGGTGACCTCTCTCTCAATCCTCCAACTATCGTCCAATTGACTTAATTTCTGACTTTTCTAAAGTTTTTAAATCTATCCTTAATAGGAAGATTTTTAAACACCCTTCTTCTCACAATCATCTTTCAGATCGTCAATATGGGTTCCGCAAGAGACGCTCTCCTGGCGATCTTCTTGCATATTTCTCTGACTCTTGGTCATCCTCCTTTCGGGATTTCGGTGAAACCTTTGCTATTGCGCAGGACATATCAAAAGCTTTTGATAGAGTGTAGCACAAATCTTTAATTTCCAAACTGCCCTCACTTGATTTCTACCCTTCTATCTGTACCTTCATCTTTAATTTTCTTTCTGGCCGATCTATAACTGCGGTTGTAGATGGCCACTGTTCTTCTCCTAAAGCTATTAACAGTGGTGTTCCTCAGGATTCTGTTGTCACCCACTGTCTTCTCTTTATTTATTAATGATCTTTTAATACACACTACCTGTCCTATCCACGCCTATGCCGATGATTCCACTCTTCACTTCTCCACCCGCTTCACAAAGCGTGCCTCTCAAGAATCACTCCATGATTGGCGTGGCATGGCTATGGAGCACCTGACCTCTGATCTTTCTGCCATCTCTAATTGGGGCAGAGAAAATATTATGGCTTTCAACGCCTCAGAAACTCAGTTCTTTCACATGTATACTCGTCACAATCTTCTACACGACTATCCCCTAACCTTCAACAATACACAACTCAATCCTGTTTTCTTGACATTCTTGGCGTTTCCTTTTCTCTTGATCTCTCCTGGAAAGACCATATATATTATCTTTCCGAAACAACTTAGAGGTTAGGTGTGTTGTACCGGTTCCGCAGTTTCTATAGCCCAGCTCAGTTACTGTCTCTGTACAGGGATCTTGTCTGGCCCTGTATGGAGTATGCTTTTCATGTGTGGGGTGGCTCAACCCACACAGCTCTACTCGACCGGGTGGAATCAAAGGTTTTTAGTCTCATCAATTCCCCGCCTCTTATTCACTGTCTTCAATCCCTCTCGTTCGCCGCAATGTTGCCTCACTCTCGCTTTACTATCGCTACTATAACGGACACTGCTCTTCTGAACTCTCTAAGTGCATGTCTCCACTTTTAAGGGAGCATGCGATACCAGACTTTCTACACATTCTCATCCCTTTTCTCTCCAACTCTCCAACGCAAGGGTTAATCGGTATTTTCACTCTTTCATCTACTCAACCAATGAACTCTGGAACAATCTTCCCCAATCCATCTTTCCCCGTCTATGACCTCCAATCTTTCAAAAGCAGAATGTCCAGTCATCTCGAAAATCCAGGACCTCGAGTTTGGCCTTCTTCCTCTATTAGGTGGAGGGGGAGGTTTGCAAGCATTTTCCCTTCGCCATCCATCCTGCATAAAAAAAAATGATAAACACACGTAAAAAGTGTAAAGAGCGCCCATAAACACGTTTTTCTTCGATACGGAGGAATGGAAACGAAATCAAAAACAATTTATTAAATGTCTTCCCATAAGTACTTTTTATCTTTCAAAAGTTGAGCCAATTCAGTATTAAACTTTTCGTAAAACTTCCGCAGTCGCGTTTTGGTTTCAGGAAACATTTCCCCAATTATTGTTTGTCGATTCTTGTTTACAACAGGTATCTTCACGGTGTCACCAAGTTTGTCTTCTTCCAACCTTCCTGTAACGAAAAAGTTATTAGAAACCCTTTTCGATTTTGGGACAAGGAAGCAGCTCCTCTCATTTTAACCGAATCTACTAGAAATAAAAAGCAGCAATGTACCCATCATTATACGTCAAAGTGAAAGACTCATTTTATCAGAGATTTTAGTTGATATACATATTGCAAGCTGGATAGGCCTTTTTCGCGACACGGGTCAAATATTAATTATCGTATGTGAATCTGATTTGGCAAAAATTTCGAGATAGTTGAAATTGGAGGTGCGTCATGGTTGAAAATACGAATATATTGCGTGTTGGAAGTCGGTAAATAGAAAAACCGTCACACAGACCGGACACGAATTTCAAAGAAAAATCAAGTAACATACACACCCACACCCACACCCACACCTATATATATATATATAGGGTGTAACAAAAGTCCGTTCTCATAGGGAAATAAGATATAACAGAATTGAACGAGAAAATAGCTTTAACTATACATTGTAAACAATACGATGAACTCACCAATTAATCCAGTACAAGCTCAAATTGCATTCCATGTAGCCGTTGACACATTTCTATTCGTCTTTGTAAGCTGTCGGTTACGATTTGAAGCGTTTCTACACTAATTCTGGTACATTGATCTGTAATTTTTTCTTTTAACTGCTGGATCGTTCGAGGTCTTGACTCATAAACAATGGACTTTAAGTGGCCCCACAAGAAGAAATCAAATGAAGTCAAATCAGGGCTTTGGGGTGGCCATTCCACGTAACCTCGGAGTTCTATCCATCTGCCACAAAGATTCTCGTCTAACCATTGTCTCAATGAACGAGCGAAATGCGGAGGTGCACCATCTTGCTAAAACCAAAACTTTCGTCTAGCATCCAAAGACATTTCGTCAATGTACTTTTGCAAAATTCCCTCCAGAATGTTGTTCAAGTAAGAATCCCCGTTCGTGGTTTCATCAAAAAAGTATGGTCCTATGATGGTTCTTCTATGAAGTCCTACCCACACCCTAATCCTGGGATCAACCTGTGAATATGCATCTTCATCGCCAATGTTACATTGCCAATAACCTTACAGGGTTGCCACGTAATACATACAAACTCATCACGACCAATTCTGTTATATCTTATTTTCCTATGAGAACGGACTTTCGTTACACCCTATATATATATATATATATTTACTGACGGCCAAATTATAATGTCACGAGAAAAATGTGCTATAGCTTTGAAAGCCCTTTCCCGAAACCAATGCAAGTTTTACATAATGCAAAAAAACGTATGTTTGAAGTTGCAGTGATCGTTTAGCCCTCCTCTCTTTAGTAATTTATATTTAATTCTACATTTATGAAATTTGTGAACTTCGATTATCTTGATTCAGGTTGCATTTACTTAGATAGTCTTTTGTGTTCTAAAAACTTTCCCCATTTTTCACATAATTACACAGATTAGTTGTCAAGTATTGTTTAAGCACTGAAAACTAATCATGAAGTTTGTTTTACAATTGAAAATACTCATCATTTCTGAGGCTACAATTTTTCTTTTTCATAAATTAATAATGGTCCCCAGGAAAGAAATTATAAAGAAACGCAGTGATGTAACGGCTCTGCATCGTCTTGTGTTATCCCAAAGAGATATTGCACGTAGGATTGGCGTTTCTCAGAATGGAACACAATTTAACATCAGAAAATAGTGTCTCATGTTCAACTATCTAAAGGCATACGTTAGAAGACTGTGAACAAGTACTGTACTCTGTACAGATGAGAGCAAATTTGAAATACTTAACAGTAAGAGAAGACAGTATTTGAGAAGAGTTGGAGAAAGGTTCAAAGATAGCTGCATGGTGTCTACAGTCAAGAATGGTGATGGCAATGTAAAGGTATGTAAAGGCTGTTTTGCTTGTGATGGGACTGTGGACCTAGTGAAAATTGAAGGAAACCTCAACAAAGAGAGGTACCATCGTATCCTACAGCATCATGCCATTCCTTCCAGTCATCATTTGATTGGGAATAACTTCATCTTCTAGCAAGACAATGACCTCAAACATACAGCATTATATTACCAAAGATATTTGAACACAAAAAGTGAAGATTGAGCATTGAGAATAATGAACTGACCTCCTCAATTCCTAGATCTAAACCCAATTTAGACTATGTCGGATGAACTTGACAGAAAGGTAAAATCGCGAGATCGAACTAATTCCACTCAACTTTGGGAATATTTACGAGAAGACTAGAATAATTTCAGACCAGAGTATTTAGATAAATTGCTGAAAAGAATGCCTGAAATATGCCAAACTGTGATAAAGCCGAAAGACGCGGTTTTGATGAAAAGGCGTTAGCGACACAAGTATTATAGATAAAAAATGTAACGTAATTTCCATCAAAATGCGTATCCTACGAACATCCTGTTACTGTTTATTTTCATTTACGACAGCTAACCTAAATAATACCATTATTTTTTCCCGTTGTGACACTATAATTTTAATCGCCAGTGTGTGTATATATACACACAGGGTGTTTCAGGTTGAACCTAGAAATATGAAATTGGCGGAATTTATAGCAAGTAGGTAGTAATGCAATGTTTCATCAGGTCGACAATACTATACAAGATAGGTTCTACACGTTCATGTCATTACAAGTGGTTTACGTGTGTAAATGTTCAAACTGAGCTTCATCTGCATTGATGCATGCCTGCATCCGGTGTTCAACACTGCGGCAAACTTTTGCACACAAATCTGTGGGAGAGAATGAATCTCAACCTAGATCTTCTCTTGAAGATCCAGTAGATCTTTGGGCTCTTTGGGCTTCTCTAATGTAGCCCCAAAGAAAGAAATCCATAGGGGTGAGATCAGGTGATCTCGCTGGCATCTCAGTTGGACCACGTCTTCCAATCCACCGCTGTGGAAATGTCTGGTCGAGAAATGCACGAACATCCAGATGATAATGTGGCGGTGCACCATCCTGTTGCCAAAGGATTTTATTAACATCCAGGACACATTCAGGAAAAATGGACAAGACTTTGTTTTGCAGCATTTCCAGATAATGTTCTCCATTCACTGTTTCTTCAAAGTAAAATGGTCCTACAATACCACTGGAAGAAATTTCTGCCCAAACTGTTACTCCTGGTGCATTCACTTGGTGAGTAAGGATACAATGTGGATTCATATCACTCCAGATGTAACAGTTGCAACGGCTGACACTGCCATCCAAAAGAAATTTTGCCTCATCAATCCACATAATTTTGTCCAATAACTGTGGGTCCTGTTTTAACTGATTAAGCACAATGTTACAAAACTGGTTTCGTCTGTCAGGGTCATCTTCCGAAAAAAGCATAAACTGCGTGTGGGCGGTAGGGCTTCAAATGTAGTTTCCGCGTAATCCTCCAAACAGATGTTGTACTGACATCAACAGGTAACTCAGAAGAAAGTTTACGCAATGATTTCTTTAGACTTTTGACTAAGGCTTCCGCTACAAGCTGTTGATTGTCCACACCAGTTACCGTTTCTCTTGATCCCGAAGACTTTGTGTCAACGTTTCCTGTTTCTTCAAATTTTCTTATCAAATCACTGACAGTTGCATGTGCCGGCGTAAATCCATACTCTGCATAAAATCTTCGACGTGTTTCACTCACATTCTCACCACAAAGATACACCAACTTCAACAGTTTTATTCGTTGCTGTTTAGACAATCGAAATGATCCACTTCGTCCATCGGCTATTTTCATTCACCTGCAATAAAAGAAACACTTCATATTAGTTACGTAATTACTATGACAAATTTCAAATACCAAATACAAACTACAAATTCCGCCAATTTCCATATTTCTAGGATCGACCTGAAACACCCTGTATTTGATAACTTCAGTAACTAAATAAAATAAATATTAATTTTATAGTTATAATTTTTCATTTGTAATTTTCAAATTTTTTAAGAGTTTAGTCATTTTACTGAAAATGATAACAAGTTTTATTGAAAGCTCTTTTTTATAATATAAAATATAAATACAGGGTGTTCATAAAGTCACGCAAGTGAATATGATGAAGTGTACATGCATATTCCCTCGCGTGACTTTACGAACACCCTGTTTTGTGAAATTAATATAGTATGTACCTAATTTAAAATTTATGAAGTTACGATACTGTAAAAAATTGTAGATTATTAGAAATTTCGTTGAAAATTCATCTTAAAACATTTAAAATATGGAGAGGCATCCAATCCTTTACTTTTGGATTGCTATTTTTAAATTATTCTAATAATAAATAATACAGTATTTTAATATTTTTATCAGGAATAAGATATCTATCTATCTATCTATCTATCTATCTACAGTAAAGGAAGAACACACTGTTCTCAAAACTGAAGGAAAACCTCTCAGTGAGATGACCAAAACTCTTAATAAATTACCAAAGGAGATAAAAAACCTAAATAATGCAGACGTACAGAGGCATCTTCCACAAAAAATGTGACACCGCTTCAAGACAGCCCCCAATGAATTAGGGATGCAACACTATTGAAGACGCGCCGGTCACGACACCTTTCATCATGTTGCCACGTTGGTATTACTTACTTAATCCAAGATGTTTAAAGATTTTCTGCAAAACACTTTTCATGTTTATTTTATAATCCTCCGTTCTTATAACCAATACTTGATCCCGAGGAAACACAGCAAACCAATCCTTTAAGAAGATGCTATATAAACCGACGTACAAACGAACTTTCTGGAAAAAAGATGCCTATGAATTACTGTACATTACGTAGAGCAAAATGAAATAAACGATTTTTTCACTTTTGCAAAGGCCCACATATGTATTGCATAATTTGCCTCAATATTTTTAGTAATTGAACAATTAAAAGACAGAGTGATGATCTATCTGCAAAAATATTTAAAATTTTGCTAATTTTTTCCGGCAGGTGATCTGTCTATACATAGAACACCTATATGGAAAAAAGCAAGAATGTAATTTTTTGCAGATAAGTTACTTTGATTTTCGACAGTCCAAATTTAGCTTTTATTTTATTCTTCAGTACGTGTCGTTCTACTGAAATAATTATTATTACTGTTATTATTATGATTATTATTAAAATTTTGAACAATCCCTCTTCACCTGTTCAATAAAGTTCATTAAAAAGTACAATTCAAAATCACTTTTCATCATTTCTGCCTTTGTTTCGTTGATCTCTAATTATAGACAATTATTTGAAAGGAAGGCAAGAATTTTTGTAAACACAGTAAATTAATTTAACCTAATTGAACATAATATAACCTATCTTAAATCTGTTTAGTGTTTTATTATAGATCCTCTACTTTAATTATTGTTTAGAATATACTGTATAGAATTAGGGATGTACAGTCTATCCAAAAAATCCTGTGGTGAAATTTCATGACTCTTAACGATAATTAATTACTATTGGTTTTAAACATGGCGTTTCACTACAGGACTTTTTTGTACTTATTGTGCCTACGATTGATTAACATGGTTAGCTGCATAATATTATAATATCTTAGTTCATATATCTTGCAAAGTTGTGGAATTAAATTCGACGAAAAATTTAAAACCTCAAAGAATCTCCGAACATTACACTGCCCAACACCAATTTTGTTGATTTAATTCTAACACCTGTTTTTAGGTAACTTTGGTGTGCTGATTTCAAAAATCACCTTAGTTTTTGCCTATCACGTCAGGTTTTCGAGCAATCAAATACGGAGATATCGCATTTTGGCAGGGTTATGCCCAATTTTTTTTTCTTTTCAAAAAATAAGTTTTCACCTATTCAGAATCAGCATGGAAAAGTAAACAATTGTGCAGGGAGTGAACTTTAATATACAATGGTAATATTGACACATAAAGTGATTAAAAGTGTTTAAATAAGCAAAAAATGAATCCATGATCATGACGTCAAGCTCACACCTGGGGAAATCACAGATACCCAAGATTTTAATATGTTGTACATGACCTTTAGATTTAATGCACAGATTTGCGTATTCCACAGATAAAATTTTAACAGCAAAACAGCTGTTAACAGGTCTCAAAAATCATCAATTTTGATAAGTGCCCTTCATGGATCACCCAAAATAGCATATTGCATTGCACATTGCACGAAAACCTGATGTGATGGACACAATCTAAGGTGATTTTTGAAATCAGCACATCAATATTATCCAGAAACAGGTCTTAGAATTAAATCACCAGCAAAAATTTTTTTGTTGGGCAGTGAATTATCAGCCCTTTGAATGATGAACTGGCAACGTGAACTGTGTCTCGCGCTACTTAAGCCAGAATTGGTGTCGAGAAAACATAAACGCACAGATAAGGGATTAACCCTATCCTAAATCCTAACGAGACTGTACGAATATGGGACTACTACTTTAAGGGTTAATATGTAGTATTTCTCTTCTGAATTTTCTTTTCGGTGACAAAATGTCAAAAGAAAACCTAAATTTTTCGATTAATAAATTTCGGAAGATTTTAAAAGAAAATTGGGTAAATTTCTTTCTGCAGCTATATCTATTAGAGGCAGTGGCGAACTGGGTCCCATTTGGGGCCTTGCCGTTACGAGGTAGGGGGCTTTAGCCATGCAGGTGAGCCTTATTGGGACACCTAAAGTAAAAAATCAACAAATGAGGGGTGAAATAACAACATAGAAACTGATTTTTTCTCTCTCAAATAAACAACAAACAGTAAACTATAGGCTTAAATGCACTAACTAGGCTACAGCTTTCTGATTCACTAATAAACTGTTTAATTCTATTAAATCACGAACGTTCAAATAATAATAATAATTATAAAAGTTTACATTACCTTAGGACACTGGTGTAATAAACGCACACTACAAAGAGTACTTACCTAATAATACCAAAAACCAGGGGCAATCTGTTTGATCAGTATAACACAAACAAGAGATTATGCGAGCAAGCACGTCCGTCCAGCACGGGGTCTACTCTATAATTAACTGTACCAACTTTGTACAGTTAATTATAGACTAGACAATGCCCTACCCAAATCTTAATTCATGGCTGATAAGCTAAAGATGTACCGTGTACGTTTTGGTTGAATAAATTGATAAGTAATGCTAATTGCACAAGAAATTTTTGTGTTTTTGTTAACAAATAGTGGTTGAAAGACAAGGCAATTTTTTCACATTTTTGGTCGCTAAAGGGGGGTCCATGAAGGGGGGAAGGGAGGGGCCCTTGTGCCAGGGCACAATGGCCAGTCCACCGCTGATTAAAGGGATAAAAACTAAAGTGGACCAGATGCATACCCATCCAGCGCCATTCCAGCCAGTGGCCCGTGACTCAGTGGATAGCACCGTTTCCCAATTAGTGAAGTGAAGACCCCGAGGTCGGGGGTTCGGAATTCATTTACATTATGTAGGCAATAAACCTTATTAGTTTGGCATGAAAAACTATGCCGGTTTCTGGTCCTCCTCACTGATTACCACCTACATATCCATTACATTTCTTTTACAACGACGTGAAGATAATGTAGAACACAACGAGGCACACCCACATTCTCGGAATACAAAGCCGAAAAAACAGAAGAAAGAACTTCAAATGTGGCTAAAAACAAGAGAATCTGCTGCGTTGTTTTTTAAATAAGAAAAATTATATATACTCCACATTTGGTGTTTGCTTTTCCTTTGTATCTTACCATAGCATCCTTCTGGTTTTGACTGTAGGCGCAAAATCGATCCGAGTGTTTTTGCACACACTTCTTCCATACCAGTATTGACTGCCTGACGAAGGAGTCAAATTCTGATTTTGACATTACTCTATTGTTATTTTTAAAATACTTGTATCCCGAGTAAAGCCTTTGAGGAAAATATTAAGTATTAGTAACTATCTCAAGTTATATATACAAGTATATACTTGTTAGTCTTACGTAAGACAAGGAAGTGTGTTGTCGCCGATTTATTCATATACATGGATAACATAATGAAGACTGTATCTTGGAGGACAAGGTTACAACATAGTTTATGCAGATGATGTGGCAAAATTGAAAACGGGTCAGCGGGTCACCTGGGATCAAATTCAAGACCCGTCGAGGTGGGTTACTGGTCATGAGGTTAATATATCTACTGTGCCGTACGGGAGAATTCAAAGAGAGTGTTAGTGGACATTATAAGTTCCTTACAACGGGTTATTGTCCCCCAAAGGAAGTTGTTCCTACAAATCGGATAAGTTCTAATTGTAATTCAAATAGCTCTCAAATCATTTATTCTAATTGTCATATGCATTAAAATTAATGCAGTCAGAAGGCCAAAAAGGTACACAGTTGTAACTTCAATTAATATCCTAACAATTCTATTTTAATTGCTTTTGCATTTTTATTTCATTGTCTTGTTAATTTCCAATCGAAAATTCTGAAATTAAAGGTCAGTTGTCTCAAATGTCATTTCTTTAACAAATGTAACTGATATCAAAATTTCATTTTTGCATTGTAATTTGTTTACTGTTAAACGCTTTGACGAATATACTTTTTTGTAAAAGTCTTTTCAATTATTGCCTTATATGGAAGTAACAGAAAACCTAAACAGTATTATTTTATGTGCTGGCTTGAACCTCAAACAGGCGTAAATAAAGTATATAAATGAAATATAAATCATAAAATAAAACATCATGAAAGTCATCCTATAACTATACAGGGCGAGTCACGATGAAATGTCATAACTTCCGGATCTTATAGCTGAGGTCATTCCCAGACAAACACTCCATATGAACATAGGTCCGATTCTTAACGGTTATGGAGCTATGGATGTTTGAATGTTTAAAAATAAGAATAAGCAAACAAATAGTTGTAAAGTTTTTATTTCATGAATTTACAATAACTGTTCAAAAATGACTACCCTCGGCCTCAATACACATCGCGGCTCGTCTGTGAATTGCGCGTGTAGCTCGCATTAGTTCATTACGATTGTCCTTTATGAGGGCTGCAGCATCCAAAATGCGACGGAGCAATGCATTTCGTGTTTCCACTTTTCTCTGGTACACAGCTCTTTCATGCGTCCCCACAGATAAAAATCTAGAAGGGTTAGATCCGGAGACGTGGGTGGCCAATTTTGTGCACCACCACGACCGATCCATCGACCAGGGAAGCGATCATCGAGATGCGTTCTCATTACACTGCTAAAATGGGGAGGCGCTCTGTCTTGTTTGAAGTATGATACATACACAATCGTGTTGCCAAAGTTACATCTTCTAACAGAGGCGGCAGTTCGTCTTGCAGAAATTGTAGACAAATGTCCCCTGTAAGACCACCTTCGAAGATAA
>JAJOZX010002431.1:195000-245000 GCA_023014485.1 Bathynomus jamesi
GTGGACATTCTGAACAGTTCCATCGGCTTCAAACTTATCTCTAATTCGAGTGATGGTAAGTCGCGTTGGTGGATCTGTTTGAAACTCCCTCCTAAACTGTCTTTGCACTTCAACTGCGTTTTCACACTTCCAGTAGCATTTTAGAATGAATTTCCTTTGTTCAAAGCTTAGTCTGACTGCCATTATTAATTCTAATGGGTTTAACTTGGAAAGAAAGAAACATCAATTGAGCTATCAGCTGTTAAAGTGTGTATACATTTTTTTGGGACGCCCTGTATATATATATATATATATATATATATATATATATACACAAGGAGGAGATTGTAGACACCAATCGACCAGGGAAGTACTACGGGATAGATGTTACACAGAAGATAGGAAGTGCTGGAACTCCCGTTTTTCCTGTCACTGTCCTCCTTAGCTGATCTTTTTCCATGTCTCATCTACCCTGTGAGAAGTCCAGCATGCTTTCAAACACACACTTCTCTCCCTATTCTTCACTACATACACATGCATCACACACACTACATAATCTTTTCAAAATTTTAAAAAAAATGGCATCAACTTCAAGAGCCTCCGTCTCCCCGGGGAAGGGGACCATAAATGTCCCTTGCAGCGGGACTGGATCTGATACCGCCCATTTGAGGTGTTCTCGATCTCTGTCTAATTCACTTTTCTTAAACTTCTGCAACATTCGTGGACTTTTCTCAAATTTTCAATCTGTTGAACACCACCTCTCCTCCTCTAAACCTCATCTACTTTTCCTCACTGAAACTCACGTGTCTGAGACGACTGACAGCAACCACTTTTCTGTACCCTCTTACTTTCTCTATACTCAATTTCACTCCAAAGGTGGATGTTGCGTATATTTACGCAATGACCTAACTTGTTTTCATATTCCTGAACTCGAATCTTCCAAATTCTATACCCTCTGTCTAAGGCTTACATGTCAATCTCAAACTCAATACATTTGCGCTGTTTACCCTTCCCCTAATTCTACTGACTATCCAAAATTCTTTGACTACCTCACTTCCAAAGTGGAATACATTCTTTCCCGCTCTCCCTTTGCTGAAATTTCCATTTCAGGAGATTTCAATGTTCACCACGACCTTTGGCTTTTCTCCCACTTCACTGACATCCCTGGTGAACTAGCTTACAACTTTTCTATCCTAAATGACCTGGAGCAGATTGTGCAGCACCCTACTCGTATTCCCGATCGCCTTAGAGATACGTCCAACATTCTGGATTTTTTTCTTACCTCTCATCATTTTTATTACTCTGTGAAACCTTTCTCTCAGTTGGTCTCCTCCGACCACAATCTTATATCTGTTTCCTGTCCTGTCGCTCCAATTTAGTCTTTGGATCCTTTGGCACTTCGCCGCCGCTGATTGGGAGTCCCTTAGAGAGTACTTCTGTGATTTCCCATGAAATGATTGCTGCTTCCGTCCTATCTAGGCTCAACCCCAGGAAGGCATATGGTGCTGATGGTGTTCTTCCTGTTGTTTTTAAGAACTGTGCTTCAGTGCTGACACCCTGCCAAGGAAAACTCTTTTGTCTTTGTCTCTCATCTGATACTTTTCCTTCCTGCTAGAAGTTCGCTTTCATTCAGCCTTCCTAAAGAAGGGTGACCGCTCTCAACGCCTCCAACTATCGTCCAATTGCTTTGATTTCTTGCCTTTCCAAAGTTTTTGACTTTGACTTTAACTTTGAAGTTTTTGACTTCCTTAATAGGAAGAGTCTTAAACACCTTTTTTCTCACAATCTTCTTTCAGATCGTCAGTATGGATTCCGCAAGGGACGCTCTACTGGCGATCTTCTTGCACATCTCTCTGACTATTGGTCATCCTCCTTTCGGGATTTTGGTGAAACTTTTGCTATTGCGCTAGACATATCTAAAGCTTTTGATAGAGTCTGACACAAATCTTTAATTTCCAAACTGCCCTCACTCGGTTTCTATCCTTCTATCTGTGCCTTCATCTTCAATTTCTTTTCTGGCCGATCTATAGCTGCAGTTGTAGATGACCACTGTTCTTCTCCTAAAGCTATTAACAGTGGTGTTCCTCAAGGTTCTGTCTTGTCACCCACTCTTTTCTTTTATTTATTAATGATCTTTTAATTCGCACTTCCTGTCCTATTCACTCCTATGCCGATGATTCCACTCTTCACTTCTCCACCTGCTTCCCAAAGCGTCTCTCTCAACAGTCACTCCATGATTCGCGTGAGGCGGCTATGGGGCACCTGACCTCTAATATTTCTGCGATCTCTGATTGGGGCAAAGAAAACTTTATGGTTTTCAATGCCTCAGAAACTCAGTTCCTCCATCTGTCTATTCGTCACAATCTTCCACACGACTATCCCCCTTACCTTCAACAACACACAACTCAGTCCTTCGTCTCTCTTAACATTCTTGGCGTTTCCTTTTCTCGTGATCTTTCCTGGAAAGATCACATATACTCTTTTTCTAAACAGCTTCTAAGAGGTTAGGTGCGCTGTACCGCCTCCGCGGTTTCTTCAACCCCACTCAGTTGCTGTCTCTGTACAGGGGTCTTGTTCGCCCTTGTATGAAGTATGGTTCTCGTGTGTAGGGTGGTTCACCCCACACAACCGTACTTGACCGGGTGGAATCAAAGGCGTTTCGTCTCATCAATTCCCCGCCTCTTACTGATTGTCTTCACTCTCTCTCCCTACGCCGCAATGTTGCCTCACTCTCTCTTTACTATCGCTATCATAACGGACATTGCTCTTCTGAACTCTCTAACTGCATGCCTCCTCCTTTAAGGAGAGCACTCAGTACCAAACTTTCTATACGTTCTCATTCCTTTTCTGTCTAACTATCTAATGCAAGGGTTAATCGTTATTTTTAATCTTTCATCTACTCAACCGGTCAACTCTGGAACAATCTTTCTCAATCCATCTTTCCTCCTGTCTATGATGCAGAGTGTCTAGGCATCTCGAAAACCCCGAACCTTGATTTTGGCTCTTTTCTTCTTCTATGGGAGGGGCGCTTTTGCGGCCATTTTTCTTTAGCTCCTCCTTCCTGCATAAAAAAAATATACATACAGGGTGGCGCAAAAGTCAGGAACCATAGGCACATTTTAATAATTTGCGTTTTAATATGCGTTTTGTTCTTTTCAGATTTGTTGTTGAACCTATGGCACAGATATTGACAATAGATGAACGGGTGGAGATAGTTTTAATGTGTGCAAGGCGTGTTAACATACACCGATCAGTTACTACTGCTTTTAATGACAAACACCCTGAGAGGCCGCCAGTTGTTCAGGCATCAATTGGAAAACTGTTCACTCGCTTCAAAGAAATGGGAAGTATTCATGATCGGCAGCGTAGTGGCCGGCCAAAAGTTCAACCGATGCAGCAACATCACTAACGCTACTCAGTCACCTCGAAAACAGCCCACGTAAGTCCTTAAGAAAGTTATCCCAGGAAACGGGTGTCTCCAGAAGATCCATTCAACGAATTCTTACAACAAATCGTTTCCACCCCTACAAAGTCCAACTCGTTCAAGAATTGCACGGTGACGACACAGACCGTCGTGTAGAGTTCTGCCAGTGGTTTCTACAACATCGGCAGCTTCAACGAAGGATTATGTTCAGCGACGAAGCGATATTTCACCTCAGCGGTCGTGTCAATAGGCATAATGCACGCTATTGGGCCAATGAGAACCCCCACTGGATGGAGGAAAGACATGTGCAATTCGAACCACGCATTATGGTGTGGACTGCGCTCTGAGGGGATCGGTTAATTGGTCCGTACTTTCTCGACGGCAATGTGACGAGTGAAACATATCTGCATATGCCGCAAACATTTCTAATGCCCATACTGGACGACATTCCATTAGCAGAACGGGCGGAGATGTGGTTTCAGCAGGATGGTGCACCACCACACTTCGCAACCATCATCCGGAGTATTTAGATGAAACATTCCCAAGCAAGTGGATCGGACGGCGAGAGTCCATCGAATGGCCACCTAGGTCTCCAAACCTTACGCCTCTTGACTTTTTCTTGTGGGGCCATCTCATGTCAGTAGTCTATGCTGATCGACCCAGAACCATACGTTCTCTAAAGGATAAAATCACATCTGAGTGTGCCAAAATCAGTACTAATGTGTTAAGGAATGTTCAAACATCACGCATTCAACGCGTCAGAAAGTGTCTCCAAGTGGAAGGCCACCAATCCGAACATTTGTTCTAATTTAATAAAATGTGCATATGGTTCCTGACTTTTGCGCCACCCTGTATAATATTACATACTTTTACAGAAATTATCGCAGCACACTAATTGAGTGGTTCTGAAGCTTTAAACTACGCGGCTCTTTTTGAGGTTGTCTTATTCACTTGCGCCCTGTAAACTTTGTTTCACAACACTAACATTTTTTTCAAGGGGTTTCAGAAAACTCTGCCTACGACAGATTCGGAGAATTTCGGAGAATTTTTTACCTGTCCGCTGGTTCCCTTAAAATGACCACAATACGCGCATCTGGAAAGACCGTTCCAATTATGTCAGCTACGGTAAACTTGAACCCCCTGATTTCATCACTAATTTCTTTTGATGATAAACTTTCTGTAGAGTTCTCTCCAAATCTTCTTTTCATTAGTTTCGAAAGCAAATTTTTACCACTTATTTTACTGTTAACTAAACTTTTTTCTAATTCTTTCATAGTTCGAGAACTATCCCAAAATGTTGAAGTGCTCGCGTCACAAGTGATCAGTTGCTTGCAAGAAGGAGAAATATTGCTCCGAGATGAATTTAACCCGCATTTGACTTGTAAATGGGAAGCAAGTGTGTTAAATTCATCAATGTAGGCGCTCAAAGAGACTTCAGTGCCATTAATATGCTTCTGACCTTGAAAAAATGAGAAATTTCGTTAACATAGTATGTTTTATTATTTCAGTTAATCACAGAAGGTTAGTGTGGGACCGCACACATAGGGACTAGTGTGGGATCTACTAACCCCATAATGAAAATTACATTCATAGGTTGAATTAAGTAATTTATTGTTATTAAACAAAAATAACAATTAACTTGCGTACAATAAAAAATCATTTCCAGAAAAACAAATGTATTTTTACTGTATTAGGTCACGCTGCTTTCCAAGGTTAAATGAAACAACGGCCTTTGGAGTTCTTTCTTTAAAAGATATTCAAACAATAATGTTCGATTTGTGTTAGGTAGAAAGCAGGAACAATTATTCCTTTAATAGGTTTATAATATAAATTAAAAATCCTAAACCAGAAGAACAATTACAGTCGTTACGATGACTATCTAATTTTGAAAATGTTTATTTCTGCATCATCTCAGTTTTTCCTATTTCTTACCAAATCTCGCTCTCGTCCACCAGTTGGTGCCTTTTATCTTTGGTGAAATGACATCAGGATGCATGGAAAGACGTAAGAATAAGTCGGTAGTCCCGCTTTTAGGTTGGCCCACTAAGAAGAAGTTTGGAAGGCATCTTAGCACTCTGAAATATAAGTACGATATACCTTCAGCGTCTTTTGTAACTGATTAATTGCAAAATATCTGTGGCGTTGCAACGCTTTCTTTGATTTGCGAAAAAATTTCTAAATATTACTTTTTCTTTACTTTTCTCACAATGATTTGGGATATCATTCATCGAAAAGAAACTTTGAAACTGATATGAAACTACAAAACTTGACTTCAAAGAGTGAATTCAGAAATCTTTCAGAACTCTTTTACTTACTCTCGAAAGTTGTTTCCAGAAGTTTTGTCGCGAAGCGAAATGTTCCATTTGACGTCGTTGTTCTCAAACCAACAAGGGTTTTTGAGATAGTTGATGAAAGACACATTTAAGCCCTGTAAAACATAGAAATACAAAAGACTCAGTCTTGTATTATTTATATATTAAATCTTCAGATAAGAAAAGCAAATCTGGAGTAAAATTGCTTTGTAAAGTAAGTTACCAACTTCAGAAGAACCCTAAATTTATATACAGTAGGTTCATAATAGTACTAGAGAGGAAATGTACCGCTGATGTTGAATATATTCAAGACTTTCTCCGTAACCGTGATGGAGTGATTTATTCAAATTTTTATACTGACGTCATATACGTAATAAAATTCGTATCAATTCGTATAATTGAAAATAACGATTTCGTTTGTTTAATCTGAAGAGTTCCGAAGCATAATATATAATCAATCACAAGTAATCATACAACTGTCATATCTTTATCCTCTGTGTGAAGGTAATTAATACATTTAGTTTGTGTCTATTCTTTCTGAAGAGCTCCCAGTTAATGTTGGTGTATTATAGAAATTCAAAGATCATTGTACCATTGTGTCATTTTGACAGACTCGGTAGCTGAGTGGATAACACCATTTCCCTTTGAAAGCGAAGTGAAGACACTCAGGTCAGGGGTTTCAATCCCAATAATGCTGATAAAGTTAGTACACGAGTTACATGGGACGCATCAGTTGGCCTGAGCGTTGAGCCAGTTTCTGACAATTGGTTCTTCTATTAGAAAATAATGTATTGTACAGTTTTCAGACATCTTCATATACAGGGTGTTTCAGGTCGACCCTAGAAATATGGAAATTGGGGGAATTTGGTATTTGGTATTTAAAGTTGGTGTATTATTCCGCCAATTTCCATATTTCTAGGGTCGACCTGAACCACCCTGTATTATAGTTAACCATACTAATATTTACTATATACCATACTAATAATTAGGCTACATATCAAAACCATTCATATTCTAATCGTTTATATTGCATTTTAACTAAAATACAGTCAATACCATCATCAATCCTACACTATAATACAGTAAATTAATTTACGTTTAGAGAAGTTACTTCAAACATACAGTAAGTTGAACTACAGCAAACAAAAGAAATATTACCTTAAAAAGATCTAAGTTTTGGACATGTTGTAAAGAATGTGTTATACTTTTCACCTTATTTTGCTTTTCAAAAGTGGGAGAAATTGTTTCTGTTTAAAAAAGAAAAGTTAGGAATTAAATAGGAGAATTTGCATTACCATTTCCGGATTACGTCATGGCCAATGTCGTAACCACACAACCTCCCGTCGATCGGCGAAATTAGCGATATTGAATCTGGGTTTATTCCCTGCGTTCAGCTTATGTAGATAGTTCGGATCTCACGTAAAGCTGTAGGTCCCCTCCGACATATGGCCTTAGATGTTGCGAAGGAAGGTGAACAACCCCATCAAACCACAACACCACCTAAATTCTAAAAGAATGCGTTTCCCGATAAAACATTTGGAATTAATACCAAAATTGAATTGTGTAGAATGAATTTCGTTATCAGACCTCATCTATCTTCACAAATTACAGTTAACGTACCAACAAAGTATGTAATAATATGTAATAAATATGTAATAAATATGTAATAAATTTATCTTCAAAATAAAAAGTTTAAATGATACTATTTACTATAATAATTAATAAGAGACAAAAAAGGGACCTATAGATACCCACATAGGTACCATTGCAAAACGTCGATGGGACATTTAATTAAAAATTCTACTAAACTAATCTAACCTAAACGAATTTAATCTAATTTAACCTTGCTTAACTATAACTTAACCTAACCCAAAGAGTTAATACCCAGTCATTGAAAAGCTCACCACTCGAAATAATACGAAGGAATTAAAAGGACACCAAACAATAACAACACACTGGCTGGTCCCTACAAGGTTGTCTCTTTAAGAAGGAAGGTTAACAAATGCTTCTAACTCTAGGTTATTAATGCACTGTCTACATCTACAGTTATTTTATTCACAATTGTTTTATTGTAATGAAACATTATAAACACTGTAACTATAATAGCGGTATAAAACAGCGCGATAAAAGTGATAAATATGTAATATAAACCCAAGCTTTTAGTTAAAACCACTTGTGACCATCTTTTGCACCTGAAGTTAGTCATATATACAGGGTGTCCCAGAATTAACTATCTATTTCAATGAAATCGGACAAATTTAATAAAAACTGACATAATTTTGTGTTTATTACTAAATTATGATACAAAAACAAATAGATTTATAAATCATAAGTCAAAACTTTATTGAGAAGTTTCAACATGTGCACCGTCTGTATCTCTGCAAATTTCAAATCTATCCTCAGCGCTGCGAAACACATTTTGAAGCATTTCAGGTGTTATCTCCCGCACTGCCAACTGGATGCGTTCTTTAAGTTCAGCTAAACTATTGATCTTTTGGCGATAAACCTTTGTTTTTATGAAACCCCATGCAAAGAAATCCAGGGTGTCAAATCCGGAGAACGCGGAGGCCAAGGTCGAGGTCCTCCACGTCCAATCCACCGATTCGGAAGGCGTTTGTTGAGGTATTCTCGAACAATTAGAGCATAATGACATGGTGCTCCATCTTGTTGAAACACAACATTATCAAGAATGCCATCATCAAGAAGCTGTGGTTCGAAAAACTGCTGAAGCATATCAAGGTAGACGGTACCTGTTACAGTTGCTTCCGCAAAGAAGAATGGGCCATAAATTTTGGATTTGGTCATTCCAAGCCACACGTTAACTTTTGGAGAGTCTCTTTGCCATTCTATGACTTCAGACGGTCTTTCATTGGACCAGATAATGAAAAAATTATGAAAATAAAATTATGAAAAAAATTTAGAAATTTATACATTTTTAACACATATTAAACATGATAAACGTAAATAAAAGTGTGTTTTTAAAACATTTGTCCGATTTCATTGAAATAGATAGTTAATTCTGGGACACCCTGTACTTTGACTGAAAGTTCTTGCTCAATAATGAAACTTTTCTCTTTTATTATAGCTTTTCACACACGTGTAACAATCTCTCGAGATTCAGAAATACCAATTACATTATTATAATCACAGAACTTACCTCTATCATTCACTATAAACAGTAAGTAGATAGGAAAGACCAAGATTGCGATTATTTGGACCAGAAATTTGGTTCTGATCGACATTCTTGAAACACAAAATTCAGGTACCAGAAATTTTGACACGTGATCTAAATAGAAATCAAGACATTATTTATTTCACTTCATCGTCACTAAATTCACAGTTTCGTTACTTTTTGTCAAATATTTTATGTATTCTTGTGTTCATAGTTTCTATTCACTGTAACGCACTGTATCTAGATCAAATTAAGCTATACATTATTATTATCACTGAAGAAAAATATAATAATATTAGCATTTCAATATATATAGTTTTATAATCTCTCTCTCTATCTCTCTCTCTCTCTCTCTCTCTCTCTCTCTCTCTCTCTCTCTCTCTCTCTCTCTCTCTCTCTCTCTCTACAGTCCTTTCATGTATTCAGCAGTACACCTCGTCAGGGAATCAGTGATATAAACTAATATAATCAGTAACATATTCCCTGACGAGGTGTACTGCTGAATACACGAAAGGCTTGGAATCACTTTTTTTTCCCTTGTGAGTTTGCATTATATATATATATATATATATATATATAATATATATATATATATATATATATATATACGGGAATGAACTCAGAATGGTCCCCTGAGGTTTTTTATGATACACACAGACCGTGCATGGAACAAGGAACTCTTTTGGGATAATTAAATCCACTGTAGTCCGAATAAGTAATGGTAAATGACAAATACCATAGTTTTTCTTTTTCATGATGCTAGCCCGACGTGGGCAACGGGTCACTCGCAAAGAGGTCCCACAAATATAGCTTCCCCTCACCAGCTATCTGCAAAGCAGACAGGATCCAGCTTTGGGACATGGATCTAGGGTTTAAAGCAGCCTAGCCCTGCTACATTTAGAACCTCAATATAAGCAAAAGACTCGCTGCCTTCACGTCAGATTGAATACATCAAAGAAAAAGAGGTAACTATTATATTTTTAGCCAAAAACGGACATGTTATGTGCCTTGAAAAGTGCTCGTCACTTTTCCTTATAGGTTGAATCTTTGCTAAGCACAAGAACCCAACAGTTTCCAGGAAGCACAGGAACCCAACTGCTACTACTACTACTACTAATAATAATAATAATACTATGTAGTTACAAATAACAGGTCATCAAAAGTCTTATTTGTTGGCCAAATGACTTAATTTTGAACTTTTCCTGCAGTGTTTTCGCCTAGACCAGGGGTGGGCAACCCTTGGCACGCGTGCCAAACGTGGCACGCCCACGACTTCTTTCCGGCACGCGATTCCCCGGGCTAACTTTAAAAAAAATTAAAATAAATAAATATCGAAATTCTTCGCTGAGTTTTATATTTTAACTTAATGTTTTCTGCTAAAAAATGGTAAAGATTAACTTTTGCATCAAAGATTTGACGATTTTGGCACGCTCACTTAAAAAGGTTGCCCACCCCTGGCCTAGACTCATGCAACGAAAGCTTGAGTTTGACACCCACCTTCACCGCCGCAAAGGTTCGAGTTGTACAAACGCCTATTGCGTGATTACTCATCCTCAGGTGACTCTCGAAGGTCATGCCGAACCCCCTCCGTGTAGGGAAAGAGAACTTCTGGATGTTACCCTTTATTTTCTTTTATTTTATGACTCTGAATCCGAATAAAATATTCGGAAAGCGAATAAAGCAAAATATGTTTCACGGTTTGAAATGATTTTATGCATAAAATCCCCCAAATACACGTGTTTATCTGTCTTTAAATTTTATACTTTTGTACCTAATCTATATATTTTTTTATGAATAATGTTGATTGAATGATTGACGGACTAAAGCTGCAACACGAGATACATTTGGAATATCTGCGCTGGATATAGCCCAAATGACACGTGACCAAATATGGCCAAATTTTGTATGGCCCAAATAATATATGACTACAGTTTCAAAGTTTCAAAGTTAATTTACTACTTTCAGTATGTGTATATATATATATATATATAGTATAATTATTTTATTCATAAATTATCTCTGCAAATTCAGTTGAAATTAAATTGGATTTGTAAACATAATTTGTGGACACCCTGTATGTACACACACACACACACACACACACACACAATATATATATATATATATATATATATATATATATATATATATATATATATATGATGAATAAAACCACGAAGGAAAGGAAACACAAAATGGTGCTCAAGTGCTTTCGTCTAATGACATCCTCAGGAACACTGTGTTCCTGAGGATGTCATTAGACGAAAGCGCTTGAGCACCATTTTGTGTTTCCTTTCCTTCGTGGTTTTATTCATCATAAATATTTTTCACGTGTTACTTTCGTGAAATAATTTTCATATATATATATATATATATATATATATATATACAACTGCAAAGAACACGCAGTATAAATAACGTAAAGAACGACGCTTGTATAGGAGATATTCCGCGCAAGACGAGAGAGAGAGAACGAAACAAATGAAAAAATGAGGTAACACATTTGTTTCGTTCTCTCTCTCTCGTCTTGCGCGGAATATCTCCTATACAAGCGTCGTTCTTTACGATAATATATATAATATATATATATATATATATATTGTACCCTCCATGGGATAATCGTTTTTTATCATTCTTAAAACAAAATCTTGTTCCCCCTTTGATGATCAAAGAGTAGTTTAGAAAGTTGAAAAAAATATTTTGAATTTCTTTGACGTATAAATATTAAATAATAAATAATAAGTAATAAATAATGAAAATGAATGAGAGTATTTTCTTATAAGAAACTTAGGATCAAATGTAGAATTCGGACCCCAGCCTTCTTTAGTTAGCTTTATAAGGCTAACTAACGAAAATATCATGACCTAACCTAACCTAACCAATCGTCAAGGGCGTACAGTTAACCTAACGATTGGTTAGGTTAGGTCGTGATATTTTCGTTAGTTAGCCTTATAAAGCTAACTAAAGAAGGCTGGGGTCCGAATTCTACATTTGATCCGAAACTGACTTATGACTTTATAGATTACATGCATTTCACAGACTCATTAAGTTATGAACCTTTTTTTTTTTGTATTTGTTTATACGAGATTAAGAAATAGGACAAATGGTCACAAAAGTGGGCTGAGGTTTTTATTATTCAAATAACAAAGGCCCATTTTTACTGGTCTACACTTTAATAAAAATTATCTCCTTGTTATAAAATCGAAGGGTGTGTGAAGAGAATTAATGGGCTTTTTATAGGTGGTTTATAGACTCGCAGGTAAACAAAATTGCTTACTTTCTCTTTATGAATATATACACTTTTCTATATACTTTTCTATATTAATAATTGTAATTTATTATTACTGTTTGTAAAGAGAAAAATTGTTGATAGTTTTTAGTAAGTGATAATCGCTCTCTTCCGACCAATATGGTCGTTTAAACCAAACGTTTTTTTAGAACGTTCATAGACGTTTTATATAAAAGTTTATGATATACTCAGCGTATCTATGTTTCCTGGGTTGGTTATACGTAGATGGATATCCTAATTACGTTATATAGCAGACTTTTGAACAACGTAAAGTAACGTACTCAGGGTTTCATCTACAGGGGGTGATGGGGGAAGCTTCCCCCCAAGGCTAGGTGCTTCCCCACCCACCCCAAAAAAAATATCCATGTTGAGAATGCTTTGTTCAATGCTTTGTTTATAATCTGTTCCAATACCAGATGGTAATTATTTTGCTACGAAGGTTAGCGAAGAGCGCTAGCCACTCACTGCAGGTGTATTTTCGTATTAAATTGTATATAATTATTCAAAATACAAGCACAGTAAATTCACATGAAACATCTTTCGCATAAAACTTTAAAAAACGTATCCCTAAATGTAGCAATGTTTGCTAGCTAACAATCGTAGCTATTCAGAAATGATACGTTGAACACTTAGTACAATCTTGAAATATTTTGCTATATCATCCTCAGTTACCACGAGTCGCATCATAATTTCCCATATTATTATAAATACTTGAAATATTGCGGGTATATTAAAAGGAGAAATAAAAATTGATATGAAATGAGAAGTAAGAAATTATTGGGCTAGTGTCTGGCGTCCGGAAAACTAATTGATCTGGCAGCTGCGTGACCCAGCTGTAAACAAATCGTGGCGGCGTGCCACCCGTAGAGGCCACCCTGGACAGCCTCATGAAGAGTGCCACTGAGGCACCGGACAAACCAACTGGCAAGGACTATGAGGAAATCTTAAGTGCATGGAAAAATAAAAAAAGGAGAATAGACATATAGATAATGAACACGACTTGAATGTATGTACATGACCTGAATTGATCTGGGTTTGTGATTATGAAAAATAGTTTCATAACGGTTTGAATAAGATACTAATTTGTGTTGTTATTAAATACATTGTGAACTTAACTGAAAATACACTTAAAAGCTAGTCTGGGGAGTTTTGAATTGCTTCCCCCCCCAAACCTGACAACCCCCCAAAATGATTCCCCCCCCCCCCCCAAACCTGACAACCCCCCAAAATTATTCCCCCCCCCCAAACCTGACTAGGCTGGATAAAACCTTGGTACTATATTAGGCGACAAGAATGCTAAAAATACGTTGAGACCATTAGTAAGTCATGTTCTGAAGAAGTTACCATCATACGCCAAATGTTTTGTCTGGTCTGGTTTTGGAGGAAATACCAAAAATTCCAATTGAAAATTATATATATAATAAGGTGGGGGCGGGATTATGAAAGATTTCTTAGGGGATTTTAAAAAATCTGAATTAAAATGTGGATTCTAAATAATAAATGATTAAATGTTCCAGTAAGTATATATCAGCACAAGCAAATCACCGTTTGCTATTCATTCGTCTCTGTAATAATATGAATGTTAGAATTGTGCACATATCTCTCTCTCTCTCTCTCTCTCTCTCTCTCTCTCTCGCACACACACACACACACACACACACACACACACACACACACATATATAATATGAAAATTATTTCATGAAAGTAACATGTGAATAATATTTATGATGAAAATAAACACGAAAGAAAAAGGAAAGAGAATGGTGCTCAAGCGCTTTCGTCGAATGACATCCTGAGGATGTCATTAGACGAAAGCGCTTGAGCACCATTCTGTGTTTCGTTTTTCCTTCGTGGTTATTTTCATCATATATATATATATATATATATATTAGTGACGCATGTCACATCCGCATAAAATTTCAACATCTGCATCAACATCCGCACCTGCGGGGTGCGGATGTTGTGTACTATTTACTAAATTGCTATTTTTGAAGCACAATTTGCCCCTCATTCAGTTCAAATACTGAAACCCGACAAAAGCCCCTCAGTTAAAGTGCAAAGTAGGACAAAAGCCCCTCAGTTAAAGTGCAAAATAGGACAAAAAACCCTCAGTTAAAGTGCAAAGTAGGACAAAAGCCCCTCAGTTAAAGTGCAAAATAGGACAAAAAAACCTCAGTTAAAGTGCAAAATAGGACAAAAGCCTCCATTTTTTATATTATTGTTCGTGTGCTATGAAGTAACTCTAAACAAATATTATAATCTTTGTCTATGTTGATTCACTCTAGTTGATCACTGTTTTGTCTACCTGAATAGTTAGGTTAGGTTAGGAACGTGCCACAAAGGAGCATCAACAGCGTTTGAAGAACCTACTGTATGTCTGGACTATGTGAATGAGAGGAAGACCTTGGAGGAATTTCTGAATGGTGTAGGTCACAGCATTAGGTGGAAGTAAAATAAACTTTAAATGAACCTTTACACTTAATTAACTTTTTAATATTGTGCTTTATTTGTTTGATTTTCCCTAGATATGGTATGATGTTCCTTTTATAATGTTCATTTTTATGGTTGTGTAAATAATTTTGTGCTCCTGTAAAATAGTGAGCTATAAATTTATAATGCAAGTGTTAATGTGTGCTACTGTATAATACTTATAAAGCTGACTTTGCCTAGATAAGGCATGATGATCTTTTTATAATGTAATTTTGGTGCCGCTTTAGCGTGATTCCTACCTGCAAAATTCTATTTTAGTGTGATTCCTACCATCAGAATTGATTCCTAACTAAGCATGAAATTGAAAAACAATTAAAGGAAAAAAATTTATTGAAAAAACTAGTTAAAAGTTAAAAAAACTGTTTTTAATTAAAATAGTTAAAAAAATGGACCTTTTCCAGTTTGTGTACCGTTTTTCATATATTTTGACAGAATATTTTCGTTAAAACTAACGAAAATATCACGACTTAACCTAACCAATTAATTATCAAGGGCGTACAGTTGATCTATTAGTAAATACTATTCCAGAAACAAACAATGTTATAATTAATAATAGATGAACTGTACGCCCTTGATAATTGGTTAGGTTAAGTCGTGACATTTTCGTTAGTTTTAACGAAAATATTCTGTCAAAATTGGTTGAGGGGGGGGAAGAACCTACAAGTACCCCCTTTTTATTTCAGATGAACTTTGTGTTTGTGTTCCAAATTGGTTGTTCAAATTGGTTGTGAAATAGGAATCACGCTAAAGCGGCACCGTAATTTTTTATGGTTGTGTAAATATTAGCGTTAATGTGTGCTACTGTATAATACTTATAATGCCTTCCTTATTGCAGTCTTATGATATAATAAATGTAATATTTTACATGTCAGAGAAGTGCTCATAAACTGTAAATAATAAAGAATAAAAATAATTATTAAAAAAATTCTTATTATTTTTCCTAGGGGGCTTTTGTCCTAGGGGGCTTTTGTCCTAGGAGGCTTTTGTTCTAGGGGGGCTTTTGTCCTACACTCATCATCCGCCGGCCACTGCCGACAAGTCGGAAAAATAGTCAAAGAAAATAGAAAAGGGGTGAAAGATGAAAAGAAGTAAAATAAGAACGCTTACAAACCATGCAAACACAGTCTTAACTCAAACACTGTCATACCACGCAAACTGCAGACATGCAAGTAGAGGATAAGAAGAGAACAAAAAAAAAAAGTATGAAAAGCATAACAAAAAGTGAGTTAGTTTACGCTACGAGCTACATCTAAGTTCGTGTTAGTCTAATTTTTTTTTTAAATATAATTTTATTGCTGCCATATCACGCGCTGGTATGTCACAAGCTGGCATTAATCGTTAACAGACTCAAACCTCGACCATTACCCCCAGAGCTCCTGTTGCTAATTGTTTTATTATTTTAAACGACGTTAATATTTTTAAAATGCCTATCTAAACCGTTTTTAAACATATTAACGCTGGTAGAGTTCACGACGGACGCGGGAAGATTATTCCATTTATCAATTACTTTAAACGTAAAAACGTTTTTAGCGATGTTAGTAATGAAACGTCTGCCACGTAATTTAAATCCCTTATTACGAGTATTGCTATTATCGAAAATGAACAATTTGTCAAAATTTACGTTATCGATTTTATTAACGATTTTGAAAACTTCAATAAGCTCCCCCCCTTAATCTCCTAGTCTAGAGTGAATGCAAGTCTAACTCTTTAATCCTATCTTTGTAAGACTTGTTGCGTAGTGATGGAATTAGTTTCGTGGCGCGTCGCTGAACCCTTTCCAACCTATCAATATCCTCACGCAAATAGGGAGCACCGAAACTGAACGGCATATTCTAAGTGAGGCCTGACTAGGGACTTGTAAAGGGGCAACATAATATTCTTCGATATGAATTCGGGAGCAAGTGTAGTTTACATCCCCCTGACGCAAAAAGGAACACAAACTACACTAGGTCAAAGTTGGGAACGTAAACTACACTAGGATCTCTTGGAGACATTTTTTAAATGAATCCATCAAATAAAATGTTAAAACTAACGAAAATATTACGACTTAACCTAACCAATCGTCAATTTATATATAATTATATATATATATATATATATATATATATATATATATATATATATATATATTATATATACAGGGTGGGCGGAAAGTAGCTCCCTATTTTGGATTGGTAAAAAAATATGTATATTATCGATTTATTTCAGAAGAAATAATATGAAAAGGTAGGCATACATGGTAGGTTTCTCTAAAATTCAATGTGGGCTCCAACTCTTTCCACCAGCTTTTGGAGCCGCCCAGGAATGGCGTCCACTGACTTTAGCAGGAACTCCGGCGGGATGGAGGACATGACTTCTCGAATTCGGTCCTCCAGTTCTTCCAATGTCCTCGGTTTGGTGCGGTAGACTTCTTCCTTTACCCACCCCCAAAGAAAGAAGTCGCACGGTTACCGCTGAAAAACGGCAGAATCGGTTCAGTGTAACGGTGTGGTGTGGTATGACCTCAGATCAGGTTGTGGGCCCGTTCCTTCTGCGCAACACCATGAATGCTGAGCGGTACCTTGCTATGTTGCGAAACGAGGTCTGGCCGGTTGTCAGCACATGGGAGAACATCGACGATCTGATATTTATGCAAGATGGCGCCCTCCGCACTTCGCTCTTGTTGTCCGTGAGTGGCTGGATGCCCACTTCCCTGGGCGTTGGATGGGTCGTCGTGGTCCACATCAATGGCCAGCCAGGAGCCCCGACTTGACACCGTGCGACTTCTTTCTTTGGGGGTCGGTAAAGGAAGAAGTCTACCGCACCAAACCGAGGACATTGGAAGAACTGGAGGACCGAATTCGGGAAGTCATGTCCTCCATCCCGCCGGAGTTCCTGCTAAAGTCAGTGGACGCCATTCCTGGGCGGCTCCAGAAGCTGGTGGAAAGAGTTGGAGCCCACATTGAATTTTAGAGAAAACCTACCATGTATGCCTACCTTTTCATATTATTTCTTCTGAAATAAATGGATAATATACGTATTTTTTTACCAATCCAAAATAGGGAGCTACTTTCCGCCCACCCTGTATATATATATATATATATATATATATATGTATATATATATATATATATATATATATATACACTGACGATTGGTTAGGTTAAGTCGTAATATTTTCGTTAGTTTTAACATTTTATTTATTTAGCTAACGCGGACAAAGTCGGGGAACGCAAACTACACTAGGGTAAACTACACTTGGATAATGTAGGGGAACGTAAACTACACTACGATAATGTAGGGAAACATAAACTACACTACGATAATGTAGGGGAACGTAAATTACACTAGGCACCACAGGGGAACGTAAACAACACTTGCTCCTAAATTCGAAATTACGCGCTATGAAGCCTAACATCCTATTAGCTTTTGTGCAAGACGCCGGGCACTGGTTCCTAACTTTTAAATCCTTAGATACGCGGACGCCTAAATCTACTTCCTCGTCAACGCTCGCTAACTGTCTATCATCTATCGTGTACGTGTAATTGTTGTTACGAGAACCTATATGCAAAACTTTACATTTGTCTACGTTAAATTGCATCTGCCACTTATCCGTCCACTCCATAATCCTATTTACATTGTCTTGGAGCCTATTTCTATCGTCCACGTTAAGAACTTTACCACAAGTGGTTGGTGGGATGCAGGGCTGCCGAGAGGGCGGGGAAGCTGGGTTAAATTCCCGGTGCTCGGACTTCTAGGGGACCCAGAAAGAGGGGGGATAAAATCTAAAAATATTAATAAAGCAATTGATTAAATAAAAGAGAGGAAATTTAATTAATGAACATACATTTTACAGAGATTATCATAGTCAAACTGAAACAGATAAAATATTATCTGCGGTCCACCAATGCCCAGACCGACTGACAGATCTGGGAACCATTGTAATTAAAAGCCAATTAGCCCGTACTTTAAATTTCATCAGAATCATTTACCACTTTGGTAGAGAGAAGGCAAAGAAAGTACACTTCTAATTATGAAAATCTTGCAGTAAACAATTATCTTGCCTGCATGGACTGGTACTGCATTTGTAAATTGTATGGTGATGTTGTATGGCCAAGAGAAGAATGTATGTAAAAAAATTATAATTACAAAATAATAATATCTAATATTTAATATTATCGAATATCTAATATTTATAACTAACCAAAAAATCGAAAGTCAATTAATAAATTAATTATGAATTTAAGCTATCATATTATCAAGCTGACAAATTTATGCATGAACATCCGCATCCGCACAGATGTCAAAGTTTGGCATCCGCATCCGCGGATGTCTGAAATCTGACATCCGATACTCACTAATATATATTATATATATATATGTGTGTGTGTGTGTGTGTGTGTGTGTGTTTTAATTTGGTTGTTTTGTTCTATGCGTTCAAAATATATTTCAGTCAAACATTTTGCATTATGGTCAGTGATTTTTCTTACTTGAATCGGATGATAGATTCCTTTAAGCATCACCTGAAGACTAGAGCCCCCAATGTGATATTTTCGTTAAAATTAACGAACATATTACGACTTAACCTAACCAATCGTCAAGGGCGTACAGTTAACCTAACCGGGCATTAAATTTAATAATTTATATATTTGGTACTATATATTTGGTTATGTAAAGCAAAAAACAAGAATACATGGGGGCTCTAGTCTTCAGGTGATCCTCCTTTAATATTTAGTCCATAAGTAATAGAATTTGTGCAGTCATTTACAAACATATTAAGGCTCTTTTCCGTTCTACCCCAGCAACAAAAAATGAAATTATATATTATTTTCTATTGTAGTTTTACTTGCTGAATTCAATAATATATATCTTATTTTGGAGAAATTAATAACAAAAGAGTTATAGTCCGTTTATTTTATTTAAAAGTAGAGATTGCATTTAAGATTTCAATAAAAATGTCCTTTCCTTTTTGTCTTCTCCTCCACAGAAATTCACATAAATAAGAATCTATCATATTTCTAGATGTTCCCCAATGTCTCTCGTTCCTTTGTTTAGCTAAATCAACTGTACGCCCTTGACGATTGGTTAGGTTAGGTCGTGATATTTTCGTTAGTTAGCCTTATAAGTTAACTAAAGAAGGCTGGGGTAGAACGTTATTTCCTTAACTATGTTTATGAAATTGCATTTATCATCCATAACAATATCTACAAGAGAGAAAAAATTAATAATTATAACCATAACTATTTAAAGCACGAATACTTTCTCCAAAATAAAATATATATTATTGAATTCAGCAAGTAAAACTACACTAGAAATTGTTGCTGGGGTAGAACGGAAAAGATCCCATATTAAATACTTATTTAAAATTAAAGCATAAATTCTAACTAAAAATAGACCCTTCTTATCTATACTCTAAAGAGGCAGTCCTGTCCGTCTGTAGACACCCTGTATTTACTATTAGGTGATTCTGAACATAGAAATAAAATACGCTTTGCTTTGTTTCAACATTTTACTCTACGCATTAAGATTTTCATTCCTCCATTCTTTTCAATTATTTGGTTAATAAAACTATAGAAAAGAACGCAGCAATGAAAATCTTAAGCTTCACGTCGAACACATTGTATCACGATTTGTGAAGGTTAAGATTTTCATGGCTGCGTTCTTTTCTATAGTTTTATTGACCGAATAATTGACTCCCAGTAACTGGGGGCCTGCGGCCTCCCAGTTACTGATGCCGAAGGCCCCACCACAATAGGTCCAGCTAAACATTAGCTGGTACTGATAAAATACGAAATAAATTTTTGTTGAACATCACATACTCGTATTAATGTACAAAATTTCAAGAAAAAGGATAAAAATTATGTTAATTTGAAGCTTATTAATTTAGTATTCAAGAAAACAATCTAATTTTAAAAACATTTTTTAACACTTCACAATTTCTGGCCACTAAAAATCTTGGATCACCTGAAGATTAGGGCCTCCAGCCTTCTTTAGTTAACCTTATAAGGCTAACTAACGAAAATATCACGACCTAACCTAACCAATCGTTAGGTCAGCTGTACGCCCTTGACGATTGGTTAGGTTAGGTCATGATATTTTCGTGTTAGTTAGCCTTATAAAGCTAACTAAAGAAGGCTTGGGGCCCTCATCCATCTTCAGGTGATCCAAAATGTTTATATTTATTTCACGACACAACAAAAGAACGCAAAACTTAATACTGCGATAACTTCACTAAAACTCTTTAACACCCTTTTTGCTAAACTCATTTTAAGTTTACCAACACAACATGAAAATTCCTGCTTTCAGGCCAACATCCGAAATGAGTCTTAGCAAAACATTGAAATCATATCATTTCCAGTAACTGAATGGCGCTTGGTCGAGAACACTTGCACCGGACATCTCAACAGTTTCACGTACACATACACAAACGCATGCAACAATTGCCAATACGTATTTATTTTGCAATATAACCAACACGTTGAAATGCAGCCGAAAAGGCACTCAAGAAGAAATAACCTTGAACCAACATTTTATAGGCTGAATTACTCGCAAGTAAATCTAGTCTTGAAGATGTATGGGTTTATACAATAAAGTTTCATATGGATTAGAATTTTAATGTCTATTTGTTGGGTAAAATTGTGATAACTGAACGTTTATACAGTTAATATTTTAGTTTTAACTTTTAGCAAGTTATTTTTTAACATACTACAAGCAGAGCCTCCGGCTCCCTGCCCTACGGGCTGGGCTTGCGCTTCGCAAACTCGCCTACGGCGAGGGCACGTTAGGGTTACCCCTTTGGGGGTAGGTCATTCTCCCTATTACCCCCAAACCCCCTCACCCCCTTTATGCAACTTGGGGGAATAATCCCCACCCCTTGTTGCATAACCCCCTCCCCCATTACCCCCACCCCCAGGGGGAAAGGGGGCTGGCACCTTTCAACAATTGATCAACATTGCAATTGCATATGCACTCGAACATTGTGGGTCATTTTTTTTTATTTAAACAGGAAAAAAAGTTTAAGGATGTGCCTTTGCTTTCGCATATTGTGAAAGAGAGTTTCCTTTCCTTTCCTTATATTATATAGAGGAAATTATTCTAGTTTTTCTAATTCTTTAAATCCTGTTACATTAAAACAGACACGCGCACACACACACACACACACACACACACATATATATTATATATATAATATATATATATAATATATATATATATAATGGTGTCCCATAAGTCCGACATCATAGGAGAAATTCATATTTTTCTTTTCTACAAACCATAATTCATATGCTCGGGATGCCAATTTCCCGTCCACCATTCTGTTCAGTGACGAGGCTGTTTTTTATGGAAATGGTGAGGTAAATCGACAGAACACCCGCTACTGGTCTCAAAACAACCCTCACTGGTATACCTCTTCAAAGGAAGAAGGTGCATCTCGGGTGATGGTATGGTGTGGCATTTGGAAGGATCGCATCATAGGCCCCCTCTTTTTCGATGAACATGTCACTGGAGGCACCTACCTACGTATGCTCATGGAAGAAGCATTTCCCAGTGTCTTGAACGAAGAAGGAAATTTCCCAACATGGTTCCAGCAAGACGGCGCTCCTGCACATTACAGCACCCAAGTAAGGGAATACCTGTACCAACAATTCCCTGGTCATTGGATAGGACGTCGAATGCCTGTGGAATGACCAGCTAGAAGCCCGGATCTCACGCCACTAGATTTTTATCTCTGGGGCCACTTGAAAGCGCTGGTATACGCAGAGAAAATTAGGAGTGTTGAACATTTGCGGCAGCGCATTATTGGGGCATGTAACACCATTACTCCTGACATCATTCACCGTGTGCTTGCTGACTGGGTATCACGTCTGAATTTGTGTATTGAAAACAATGGTGGACATATTGAGCACGTTCTGTAAATAAAAGCTTTTGTTTTGCCTTTTTTATTATTTTTCCTATGATGCCGGACTTATGGGACACCCTGTGTATATATATATATATATATATATATATATTATATATATATATATATATCGGGTGGGGCGGGAAAAACGCGTTCTGTTTGAAGAGCCGCTGTTCAGTTGTTGTTGTTGTTGTTGGTTAGCCGATCAACCCACCATGATCGAGCAAGCCGGCGGCACGCAGGTAACCGATCGCCCTCTCCGGAGTGGACCAGAGGTTCAGCGCACTAGTGATGTTGTGTTGTATTCTGTGTTGTGCTAGAGCGGTACAGTCTGTCATAATGTGTTCAATTTTTGTGGTGTGTCCTGGCACAGGTGGCAGGTGTCGTCTGTGGAGTTGGCTAGTCTGTGTTATATGTCTGTAAGTTGGGGGTGATGTCCACATCGGAATCGTGCTAAGTTAACTCGATCCGATCTGCTCAGGCTGGTCTCTGACCTGTCAGTGGGTGGCGGCTTCGCACCTAGGACCGCATTCGGACCGAGTCGTGTCAGTGCTTTGTGGGTTAGGTGTGTGTGTGTGTGTGTGTGTGTGTGTGTGTGTTTTTCTGTACTGTGTGATGTCTGTGGGGCGTGGTATGGAATGGAGTATTTGGCAGTGGTGGGCACCGTTAACCAAAACGTTAACTTCGTTAACCGCTAATCCGTTAACCAAAAGGTTAACTTCGTTAACCGTTAATCCGTTAATTCGTTAAACATGTAACGGAAGTTACCGATAAACCGTTAACGTTAACTTTTATTATAAAAAAAATGAAAAACACAATATATATATATATATATAATTTAATTTTCCCTCTTCTTCTCGTTCTCCATTTTGTCCATGAGATGCATGTTGCCCTTCATGAAAATTAGCATATCAAAGTTTTCATCAGACAGGGATGATCTCTTGGCCCTCAGGATGTCCTTGCCCATAGAGAACAAACGCTCCACTGCAGCACTGGAGGGGATGGCTGTGTTGAACTTGATGAACAAGTCCACCAACACTTGCTCACCCAAGAAGGCAGCATCTGTATGTATCAAGGAGACTACTAATAAGGTACTCACAGACATATTATAAATATACATGACTTACTTGACAACGATTATTTTTAAATATTCACTAGCACAAACATGTTGCGCAAGAGACAGACTGCAAATGAAACGAATGTAGTTATTTGTTGTAATTGTTACATATATATTATTGAAAGTGCCTTAAAATGCTCGTGATATTTCTTGAAAGAAGTTGAAACATTCAACTCAAATGTCAAATCTTTCCGCCTGATTTTACAGTCGACCATGTTTTGCTCAAACCAATGCCATAAATAACTACCATATTTGGTAAGACACAAATTGTGGCGACGGAAACAAATATATCGCCTGATTTTGCACTGCGGAAATGGAAATTCGTTCATCACTATTAACAGTGGCGGATTAATTGCGCACCTGCTCAGCACTGAAAATAATAGAAACTTTTAAACGTTTATTTATGAATTTTTGGGTTAACGGACTTGAGTTAACGGAAGTTAAATGTAACGGAAGTTAATTAGTCCGATAATGATTTTCAAAGTTAACTTAAAAGTTAAATCGTTAACGAAAAAGTTAACTTCGTTAATTAACGATTAACGGATTAACGGTTTGTGCCCAGCTTTGGTATTTGGTTATAATGTCTCTCTGGTGTTACCTTAATGGTGCGAGTTGTTGGTGCATGATTGTACATGTAGTGGCAAGGGTGTTGTGGGTTAGTTGTCACTGCTGCCATGAATTGTATTCCGCTCATGTCTAAATGTTCCCTAACTTTCAGTATTTTTGTTTCTGTGTGCAGGTGTTCTATTGGTGTTGTTTGAGTACATCCTGTAATAATACGAAGTGCGTTGTTTTGTATTGTCTGTAAAGTGTTTATATATGTGTTTGAGATAATTGGTGCCCAGCATGGGCTAGCATAGTCCATAACTGAGCGAATATATTGTTTGTATATGAGTGATGTTGTTTCCTGCTGGTGTCTAAAGTTTGTGCCTGTTAGTACCCTAAGCGTGTTAAGTCTTGACGTACATTTGTTTTTAATGTCCTGAATGTGGTTTGCAAAAGATAATGATGTGTTGTATGTGACCCCAAGTATTTTGGTCCTCTGAGTGTGTGGAATGTTGGTGTTGTGTAGTGTAATCTGTGGCGTTATCTGGTGTTCTTTTGTGTTGCTTGTTAGCAAGGTGATGGTTGATTTTGAGGGCGCTACTTTGAGTCTATTGTCTGTGAGCCAGTCTTGTATACTGTTTTTGTATGTTTGTAGGTTATTTGTAGCGGTGTCGATGTTGTTGTGGGTGGATGTTAGAGTGATGTTATCTGCATATGATGATAAGGTAAGCTTGTTATCTATGGGTGTTGGAATGTCATGCATGTATAAGTTGAACAGTGTTGGTGAGAGAACAGAGCCTTGAGGGATCCCGTTCGGAAAAAGCTTGTTTTTGGATGACTTGCCATTAAATGTGACATGTGAGTATCTTCCTAAAAGATAGTTACTCAGCCACCTTTGGGTGTTATTGTGCATGTTTGTGTTGAGTATTTTGTTTATGAGAGGGAAGCGTGGGATAGCACCAAGTGCTCTACTAATGTCTATTGTTGCTAATAGTGCACCTTGAGCTGGTCGTCTGGAGTTGATGCCATCCATGATGTGCTGCGTGAGGTTAGTGAGTAATGTCGTGGTTGAGTGGTGACGTCTGAATCCATGTTGAGTAGGCGATAGTGGTGTGTGGATTGGTGATTTGTAAGATTAGTCTTTCTGTTACTTTCGAAGGTGTGCATAGTAAAGTAATGGGTCTATTGGAAGCTGGTTCTGTTGGATTTTTGTTTGGTTTGAGTAGTGTAATAATTTTAACTTGTTTCCATATGTTAGGAATAATACAGTGTTGGTATGAATATGTGCTGATGTTTGTGAGAGATAGTATTCCCAGTGGGATCAAGTGTTTAAGGTGTATGTTAGATATGTTGTCTGGTCCAGTAGCCTTCGAATTCTTAATGTTTTTGATGATCTTGGTGGTCTGGTCTGTATTGAAGGGTGTAATGGTCGTGTCGAGTCTGTAGGTTTTCTTGTGCCTGGCTGTTTGTCTGTCGGCGTGTTTCTGGTTGTTGTCTCTGTTTAAGTGACTTATCTTTGCGTAGTGATTAACTAGAATGTTAGCTTGTTGTGTATATGTTGGGATATTATTTTGGCTGCGACAGATAGCCGCGTGTGAGGTGTGAATGCCGCTGTTAGAGTGGGTAATGCTGTTTCTAGTCTTGTATAGTCTGGATATATCTGTGGAGTGGTTTAGTGTTGTTATGAATTCCCTAAATATTTCTGTTTGTTTTTCTTTAAGTTTGTTGTTTATTTCTGTGTTGAACTGTTGTATCTGCTGTTTTATGGCTTCTGTGTGTGGTGTTTGTGTGTTATGTTTGAGGTTGTTACGTTGCCTTATGAGGTGGGCTATTTCTGTAGTGTAATTTGGGTTGTATTTCCTAATGTTGCCATTGGGTATGTATTAGTTTACATTATTGATTTTCTGATTGAATGTCTCGAGCGTTGTATTGATGTTTATGATGGTGTGCTATTTAATGTGGTGAATTGTTGTTCAGTCTGTATTTTGAAAATTTCTGGTACCTAAATTTTGTGTTTCAAGAATGTCGAACAGAACCAAATTTCTGGTCCAAATAATCGTAATCCTGGTCTTTCTAATCTACTTACTGTTTACGGTAAATAATAATAGAGGTAAATTCTGTGATTATAATAATGTAATTAGTATTTCTGAATCTCGAGAGATTGTTACACGTGTGTGAAAAGCCATAATAAAAGAGAAAAGGTTCATTATTGAGCAAGAACTTTCGGTCAAAGTATATATGACTATCTTCAGGTGCAAAGATGGTCACAAGTGGTTTTAACTAAAAGCTTGGGTTTATATTACATATTTATCACTTTTATCGCGCTGTTTTATACCGTTATTATAGTTACAATGTTAATAATGTTTCATTACAATAAAACAATTGTAAATAAAATAACTGTAGAGGTAGACAGTGCTTTGATTTAAAACTTTTACTCATCTTTAAATTTTCTTAGGGTCTTTTCCGTTTGGGGGCTAGCAGCGAATTTTAATGAAAATCGGTATACTAATGTAGGTTTGGTCACTGATTTCAAAAATAACTTTCTTTTTTTCGTGAAATGAAAATAAACATGTTAGAGCACTTTAAATAATTAATATGTGTTTTAACTAGCTTAAACTAGTTACAGAGGATTGTGTTAAATTTAGTCAGAGTCACAAACTGCTACTGTTTATGAAAAAGTGCTCTAAGTGTGGGAAAGTGTGTTCCTTTGATAAAAATACCCAGTTCTTTCGCTGCCAAAAGCGTCGGTCAAACGGTAAAAAGTGCAATTTTAAATAATCCCCAACGAAGAATATGTTTTGTGAAGGACACAAGTTTCGGAGAAAGTCTTGAATATGTTCAACATCAGCGGTACATTTCCTCTGTAGTACTATTATGAACCTACTGTATATAAATTTAGGGTTCTTCTGAAGTTGGTAACTTACTTTACAAAGCAATTTTACTCCAGATTTGCTTTTCTTATCTGAAGATTTAATATATAAATAATACAAGACTGAAGTCTTTTGTATTTCTATGTTTTACAGGGCTTAAATGTGTCTTTCATGAACTATCTCAAAAACCCTTGTTGGTTTGAGAACAACGACGTCAAATGGAACATTTCGCTTCGCGACAAAACTTCTGGAAACAACTTTCGAGAGTAAGTAAAAGAGTTCTGAAAGATTTTCTGAATTCACTCTTTGAAGTCAAGTTTTGTAGTTTCATATCAGTTTCAAAGTTTCTTTTCGATGAATGATATCCCAAATCATTGTGAGAAAAGTAAAGAAAAAGTAATATTTAGAAATTTTTTCGCAAATCAAAGAAAGCGTTGCAACTCCACAGATATTTTGCAATTAATCAGTTACAAAAGACGCTGAAGGTATATCGTATTTATATTTCAGAGTGCTGAGATGCCTTCCAAACTTCTCAGTGGGCCAACCTAAAAACGGGACTACCGACTTATTCTTACGTCTTTCCATGCATCCTGATGTCATTTCACCAAAGATAAAAGGCACCAACTGGTGGACGAGAGCGAGATTTGGTAAGAAATAGGAAAAACTGAGATGATGCAGAAAAAACATTTTCAAAATTAGATAGTCATCGTAACGACTGTAATTGTTCTTCTGGTTTAGGATTTTTAATTTATATTATAAACCTATTAAAGGAATAATCATTCCTGCTTTCTACCTAACACAAATCGAACATTATTGTTTGAATATCTTTTAAAGAAAGAACTCCCAAGGCCGTTGCATCATTTAACCTTGGAAAGTCAGCGTGACCTAATACAGTAAAAATACATTTGTTTTTCTGGAAATGATGTTTTTTATTGTACGCAAGTTAATTGTTATTTTTGTTTAACAACAATAAATTGTTTAATTCAACCTATAAATGTAATTTTCATTATGGGGTTACGTAGATCCCACACTAGTCGCTATGTGTGCGGTCCCACACTAACCTTCTGTGATTAACTGAAATAATAAAACATACTATGTTAACGAAATTTCTTATTTTTTCAAGGTCAGAAGCATACTAATGGCACTGAAGTCTCTTTGAGCGCCTACATTGATGAATTTAACACACTTGCTTCACACTTACAAGTCAAATGCGGGTTTAATTCATCTCGGAGCAATATTTCTCTTTTGCAAGCAACTGATCACTTGTGACGCAAGCACTTCAACATTTTGGGATAGTTCTCGAACTATGAAAGAATTAGAAAATTTTTAGTTAACAGTAAAAGAAGTGGTAAAAATTTGCTTTCGAAGCTAATGAAAAGGAGGTTTGGAGAGAACTCTACAGAAAGTTTATCATCAAAAGAAATTAGTGATGAAATCAGGGGGTTCAAGTTTACCGTAGCTGACATAATTGGAACGTTGCTTCCAGATGCGCGTATTGTGGTCATTTTAAGGGAACCAGTAGACAGGTAAAAAATTCTCCGAAATTCTCCGAATCTGTCGTAGGCAGAGTTTTCTGAAACCCCTTGAAAAAAATGTTAGTGTTGTGAAACAAAGTTTATAGGGCGCAAGTGAATAAGACAACCTCAAAAGGAGCTGCGTACTTTAAAGTTTCAGAACCACTCAATTAGTGTGCTGCGATAATTTCTGTAAAAGTATGTAATATTATACAGGGTGGCGCAAAAGTCAGGAACCATAGGCACATTTTATTAAATTATAACAAATGTTCGGATTGGTGGCCTTCCACTTGGAGATACTTTCTGACGCGTTGAATGCGTGATGTTTGAACATTCCTAAACACATTGGTACTGATTTTGGCACACTCAGATGTGATTTTATCCTTTAGAGAAGGTATGGTTTTGGGTCGATCAGCATAGACTACAAAAAAAAGTCAAGAGGCGTGAGGTCTGGAGACCAAGGTGGCCATTCGACGGGCCCTCGCCGTCCGATCCAATTGCTTGGGAATGTTTCATCTAAAGAGCTCCGGACGATGGTTGCGAAATGTGATGGTGCACCATCCTGCTGAAACCACATCTCCGCCCGTTCTGCCAATGGAATGTCGCCGAGTATGGGCATTAGAAATGTTTGCAGCATATACAGATATGTTTCACCCGTTACATTGCCGTCGAAAAAGTAAGGACCAATTAACCGATACCCCCAGAGCGCAGCCCACACCATAATTCGTGGATCGAATTGCACATATCCTTCCTCCATCCAGTGGTGGTTCTCATTGGCCCAATAGCGTGCATAATGCCTATTGACACGACCGCTGATGTGAAATATCGCTTCGTCGCTGAACATACTCCTTCGTTGAAGATGTCGATGTAGAAACAACTGGCAGAACTCTACACGACGGTCTGTGTCGTCACCGTGCAGTTCCTGAACGAGTTGGACTTTGTAGGGGTGGAAACGATTTGTTGTAAGAATTCGTTGAATGGATCTTCTTGAGACACCCGTTTCCTGGGATAACTTTCTTAAGGACTTACGTGGGCTGTTTTCGAGGTGATTGAGTAGCGTTAGTGATGTTGCTGCATCGGTTGATTTTTTTTCAGGACCCTACGCGGCCGACCATGAACACTTCCCGTTTCTTTGAAACGAGTGAACAGTTTTCCAATTGATGCCTGAACAACTGGCGGCCTCTCAGGGTGTTTGTCATTAAAAGCAGTAGTAACTGATCGGTGTGTGTTACCACGCCTTGCACACATTAAAACTATATCCACCCGTTCATCTATTGTCAATATCTGTGCCATAGGTTCAACAACAAATCTGAAAAGAACAAAACGCATATTAAAACGCAAATTATTAAAATGTGCCTATGGTTCCTGACTTTTGCGCCACCCTGTATGTATATTTTTTTATGCAGGAAGGAGGGGCCAAGGACAAATGTCCGCAAAAGCGCCCCTCCCATAGAAGAAGAAGAGAGCCAAAATCAAGGTTCGGGGTTTTCGAGATGCCTAGACACTCTACATCATAGACAGGAGGAAAGATGGATTGAGGAAGGTTGTTCCAGAGTTGACTGGTTGAGTAGATGAAAGATTAAAAATAACGATTAACCCTTGCATTAGATAGTTAGACAGAAAAGGAATGAGAAAGTATAGAAAGTTTGGTACTGCGTGCTCTCCTTAAAGGAGGAGGCATGCAGTTAGAGAGTTCAGAAGAGCAATGTCCATTATGATAGCGATAGTAAAGAGAGAGTGAGGCAACATTGCGGCGAAGAGAGAGAGAATAAAGACAATCAGTAAGAGGCGGGGAACTGATGAGACGAAAAGCCTTTGTTTCCACCCGGTCAAGTAGGGTTGTGTGGGTTGAACCACCCTACACATGAGAACCATACTCCATACAGGGGCGAACAAGACTACTGTACAGAGACAACAACTGAGTGGGGGTGAAGAAACTGCGGAGGCGGTACAGCACACCTAACCTCTTAGAAGCTGTTTTAGAAAGAGAGTATATGTGATCTTTCCAGGAAAGATCACGAGAAAAGGAAACGCCAAGAATGTTAAGAGAAGAGGAAGGATTGAGTTGTGTGTTGTTGAAGGTAAGGGGGATAGTCGTGTGGAAGATTGTGACGAATAGACAGATGGAGGAACTGAGTTTTTGAGGCATTGAAAACCATAAAGTTTTCTCTGCTCCAATCAGAGATAGCAGAAATATTAGAGGTCAGGTGCCCCATAGCCGCCCCACGCGAATCATGGAGTGACTGTTGAGAGGGACGCTTTGGGAAGCAGGTGAAGAAGTGAAGAGTGGAATCATCGGCATAAGAGTGAATAGGACAGGAAGTGCGAATTAAAAGACCATTAATAAATAAAAGGAAATGAATGGGTGACAAGACAGAACCTTGAGGAACACCACTGTTAATAGCTTTAGGAGAAGAACAGTGGCCATCTACAACTGCAGCTATAGATCGGCCAGAAAGGAAATTAGAGATGAAGGCACAGATAGAAGGATAGAAACCGAAGAAGGGCAGTTTGGAAATTAAAGATTTGTGCCAGACTCTATCAAGAGCTTTTGATATGTCTAGTCCAATAGCAAAAGTTTCACCGAAATCCCGAAAGGAGGATGACCAATAGTCAGAGAGATATGTAAGAAGATCGCCAGTAGAGCGTCCCTTGCGGAATCCATACTGACGATCTGAAAGAAGATTGTGAGAAGAAAGGTGTTTAAGTATCTTCTTATTAAGGAAGTCAAAAACTTCAAATTCAAAGTCAAAGTCAAAAACTTTGGAAAGGCAAGAAATCAAAGCAATTGGACGATAGTTGGAGGGTTGAGAGCGGTCATCCTTCTTTAGGACAGGCTGAATGAAAGCGAACTTCCGGCAGGAAGGAAAAGTACCATATGAGAGACAAAGACGAAAGGGTTTTCCTAGGCAGGGTGTCAGCACTGAAGCACAGTTCTTAAAAACAACCGGAAGAACACCATCAGCACCATACGCCTTCCTGGGGTTGAGCCCAGATAGGACAGAAAAAACATCTTTAGAAGAGATTCTAATTTCAGACATAATAAGGTCAGAGGGAGGAATTGATGGAGGATTAGCACCGGAGTCGTCCAGGGTTGAAATGTAAGCGAAAGTTTGAACGAAGAGTTCAGCTTTATCAGAAGAGACGGCAACTGTGCTGTCGGAATGGTAAAAAGGAGGGAAAGAAGCGGAAGTAAAGTTGTTGAAGAGGTTCTTAGCTAGATGTCAGAAAGAGCGAGAAGAATTAGAATTGGAGAGATTTTCACATTTTTGTCTGATGAAGGAATTTTTGGCGAGTCGAAGAACAGATTTTGCACGATTCCGAGCAGAAATATGAGCTGAGTGAGAGTTAGGAGTTGGATGGCAATGGTATCTTCTGAAAGCCTCCTCTCTGTTGCGGATAGCATTAGAACAAGTAAAGTTAAACCAAGGTCTTTTGCGTTAATAGTCAGAATAGAATATGGAATGTGATGCGCTCAGCACACCTAGAAGGGCCCCGGCCACGGAAGCAGTAATCATTCCATGGGAAATCACAGAAGTACTGCCTAAGGGCCTCCCAATAGCGGCGGCGAAGTGCCAAAGGATCCAAAGACCAAATTGGAGCCATAGGACAGGAAACAGATATAAGAATGTGGTCGGAGGAGACCAACGGAGAGAAAAGTTTCACAGAGTAATAAGAAGGATGAGAGGTAAGAAAAAAATCCAGGATGTTGGGCGTATCTCTAAGGCGATCGGAGATACGAGTAGGGTGCTGCACAATCTGCTCCTGGTCATTTAGGATAGAAAAGTTTTAAGCTAGTTCACCAGGGATGTCAGTGAAATGGGAGAAAAGCCAAAGGTCGTGGTGAACATTGAAATCTCCTAAGAAGGAGATTTCAGCAAAGGGAGAGTGGGAAAGAATGTATTCCACTTTGGAAGTGAGGTAGTCAAAGAATTTTGAATAGTCAGTAGAATTAGGGGAAGGGTAAACAGCGCAGATGTATTTAGTTTGAGATTGATATGTAAGCCGTAGCCAGAGGGTATAGAATTTGGAAGATTCGAGTTCAGAAATACGAGAACAAGTTAGGTCATTGCGTACATATACGCAACATCCACCTTTGGAATGAAATTTGAGTATAGAGAAAGTAAGAGGGTACAGAAAAGGGGTTGCTGTCAGTCGTCTCAGACAGGTGAGTTTCAGTGAGGCAAAGAAGATGAGGTTTAGAGGAGGAGAGGTGGTGTTTAACAGATTGAAAATTTGAGTAAAGTTCACGAATGTAGCAGAAGTTTAAGAAAAGTGAATTAGACAGAGATCCAGAACATCTCGAATGGGCGGTAGCAGATCCAGCCCCGCTGCCCGGGTCTGCATTCCCGGTATCGGCAGGGGGGGAACCAGAAGTGGGGACATTTATTGTCCCCTCCCTAGGGGACTCGGAGGCTCTTGAAGTTGATGCCATTTTTTTTTAATTTTGAAAAGATTATGTAGTGTGTGAGATGCGTGTGTATGTAGTGAAGAATAGGGAGAGAAGTGTGTATTTGAGAGCATGCTGGACTGCTCACAGGGTAGATGAGACATGGAAAAAGATCAGCTAAGGAGGACAGTGACAGGAAAAACGGGAGTTCCAGCACTCCCTATCTCCTGTGTAACATCTCCCACGTAGTACTTCCCCGGTCGATTGGTGTCTACAATTTCCTTCTGGTGTGTGTGTGTATATATTATATATATATATATATATATATATATATATATATATATATTGGGTGATTCACGACGAAATGCCATAACTTCGGGAGCTTATAGATGGGGTCATTTACAGTCAAAAACTTTATATGAACATAGGTCCGATTCTTAACGCTTATGGAGCTATAGATGTTTGAATTTCAAGCATGCGCATGCGTGACCTTGATCTGAATTGACAGTTACTTATCGAACTGAACTAACTACGCAGTAGAGTGTTGTGTTTCACAGCGTGCAGTTGATGTTTTTTTACGTTCAGTATGCCTTTTACGTTTTCAAATGCCGAATATGCCGATATGGTGTATGTTTACAGATTTTGCGATGGAAATACTACTGCTGCTGTCGCTGAATACCAACGGCGTTTTCCAAGTCGAAGAATTCCGGATCGACTAGTGTTTAGCAACGTTTTCTGGAGATTGCGAGAGAGCGGTTCATTTCCTAGCGTTACTGTTTTATCTGATCGTCCAGTACAACAAAATGTGGCTGAACAAGAAAACATTATTCAGATGGTACAGCGGAGTCCTTATATTAGTACCCGAAGGATTTCCACACGTCTTAGTGTTCCTCAAACGAGAGTATGTAGAACGTTACACGAAGAAGGCATGTATCCATACCACGTACAGCGTGTTCAGCCCCTCCAACCTGGGAATCGTGCCGAACGGCTGGAATTTTGTAATTGGCTCAATGCCGATCGACAATTGCACCGATACGTCTTGTTCTGTGATGAGGCTCAATTTACCCGCGACGGTGTCAACAACACTCGCAATACACGTGTGTAGACAGAAAAGAATCCTCATGCCATTTTGGAAAGTAATTTTCAACATCGGTTCAGTGTCAGTGTGTGGTGTGGTATTCTCTACGGTCAGCTGATTGGTCCATTTATCTTCGAAGGTGGTCTTACAGGTGACATTTATCTACGATTTCTGCAAGACGAACTGCCGCCACTGTTAGAAGATGTACCTTTGGCAACACGATTGCGTATGTACTTCCAACGAGACAGAGCTCCTCCCCATTTTAGCTGTGCAATGAGAACGCATCTCAATGATCGCTTCCCTGGTCGATGGATCGGTCGTGGTGGTGTACAAAATTGGCCACCCAGGTCTCCGAACCTAACACTTCTAGATTTTTATCTGTGGGGACGCATGAAAGAGCTGGTGTATCAGAGAAAAGTGGAAACACGAAATGCATTGCTCCGTCGCATTTTGGATGCTGCAGCCCTCATAAAGGACAATCGTAATGATCTAATGCGAGCTACACGCGCAATTCACAGACGAGCCGCGATGTGTATTGAGGCCGAGGGTAGTCATTTTGAACAGTTATTGTAAATTCATGAATAAAAACTTTACAACTATTTGTTCGCTTATTCTTATTTTTAAACATTCAAACATCCATAGCTCCATAACCGTTAAGAATCGGACCTATGTTCATATGGAGTTTTTGACTGGTGATGACCTCAGCTATAAGATCCTGAAGTTATGACATTTCATCGTGACTCACCCTGTATAGTTATAGGATGACTTTCATGATGTTTTATTTTATGATTTATATTTCATTTATATACTTTATTTACGCCTGTTTGAGGTTCAAGCCAGCACATAAAATAATACTGTTTAGGTTTCCTGTTACTTCCGTATAAGGCAATAATTAATTGAAAAGACTTTTACAAAAAAGTATATTCGTCAAAGCGTTTAACACTAAAATATCAATGCAAAAATGAAATTTTTATATCGATTACATTTGTTAACGAAATGACATTTGAGACAACTGACCTTTAATTTCAGAATTTTAGATTGGAAATTATGCAACAAGACAATGAAAAAAAATGCATAAGCAATTAAAATAGAATTTTTAGGATACTAATTGAAGTTACAACTGTGTACCTTTTTGGCCTTCTGACCGCATTAATTTTAATTCATATGACAATTAGAATAAATGATTTGAGAGCTATTTGAATTACAATTAGAACTTATCCGATTTGTAGGAACAACCTCCTTTGGGGACAATAACCCGTTGTAAGGAACTTATAATGTCCACTAACACTCTCTTTGAATTCTCTCGTACGGCACAGTAGATATGTTAACCTCATGAAATTAACCTCATGACCAATAACTCACCTCGACGGGTCTTCAATTTGATCCCAGGTGACCCGCTGACCCGTTTTCAATTTTGCCACATCATCTGCATAAACTAATGTTGCATGCAGAAGACATTATGTTGTCTATGTATAATATGAATAAATCGGCGACAACATACTCCCTTGTCTTACTCCACCTCCGACAGTAAACCACTAACTGTCGGAAGTGCAGTAGGACGAACAAGTTTATACTCGTATATATAACTTGAGATAGTTACTAATACTTAATATTTTCCCCAAAGGCTTTACTCGGGATACAAGTATTTTAAAAATAACAATAGAGTAATGTCAAAATCAGAATTTGACTCCTTCGTCAGGCAGTCAATACTGTACTGTTATGGAAGAAGTGTGTGCAAAAACACTCGGATCGATTTTGCGCCTACAGTCAAAACCAGAAGGATGCTATGGTAAGATACAAAGGAAAAGCAAACACCAAATGTGGAGTATATATAATTTTTCTTATTTAAAAAACAACGCAGCAGATTCTCTTGTTTTTAGCCACATTTGAAGTTCTTTCTTCTGTTTTTTCGGCTTTGTATTCCGAGAATGTGGGTGTGCCTCGTTGTGTTCTACATTATCTTGACGTCGTTGTGAAAGAGATGTAATGGATATGTAGGTGGTAATCAGTGAGGAGGACCAGAAACCGGCATAGTTTTTCATGCCAAACTAATAAGGTTCATTGCCTACATAATGTAAATGAATTCCGAACCCCCGACCTTGGGATCTTCACTTCACTTATTGGGAAACGGTGCTATCCACTGAGTCACGGGCCATTGGCTGGAATGGCGCTGGATGGCTATGCATATGGTCCACTTTAGTTTTTATCAGCGGTGGACTCACAAGGGCCTCTCCCCTTTACCCCTCTATGGACCCCCCCTTTAGCGACCAAAAATGTGAAAAAATTGCCTTGTCTTTCAACCACTATTTGTTAACAAAAACACAAAAATTTCTTGCGCAATTAGCATTACTTATCAATTTATTCAACCAAAACGTACACGGTACACCTTTAGCTTATCAGCCGTGAATTAAGATTTGGGTAGGGTATTGTCTAATCTATAATTAACTGTACAAAGTTGGTACAGTTTATTATAGACTAGACCCCGTGCTGGACGGACATGCTCGCATAATCTCTTGTTTGTGTTATACTGATCAAACAGATTGCCCCTGGTTTTTGGTATTATTAGGTAGGTATTCTTTGTAGTGTGCGTTTATTACACCAGTGTCCTAGAGTAGTGAAAAACTTTTATAATTATTATTATTATTTGAACTTTCGTGATTTAATAGAATTAAACAGTTTATTAGTGAATCAGAAAGCTGTAGCCTAGTTAGTGCATTTAAGCCTATAGTTTACTGTTTGTAGAGAGAAAAAAATCAGTTTCTATGTTGTTATTTCACCCCATCATTTGTTGATTTTTTACTTTAGGTGTCCCAATAAGGCTCGCCTGCATGGCTAAGGCCCCCTACCTCGGAACCGGCACGGCCCCGAATGGGACCCAGTTCGCCACTGCCTCTAATAGATATAGCTGCAGAAATAAATTTACCAAATTTTCTTTTAAAATCTCCCGAAACTTATTAATCGAAAAATTTAGGTTTTCCTTTAACATTTTGTCACCGAAAAGAAAATTCAGAAGAGAAATCCTACAGATTAACCCTTAAAGTAGTATTTTCTTATTGTACAATCTCGCTAGGATTTAGGGTAGGGTTAATCCTTATCTGTACGTATGTTTTCTCGCCACCAATTCTGGCTTAAGTAGCACAAGACATGGTTTCACGTTGCCAGTTCATCACTCAAAGGGCTGATAATGTTCGGAGATTCTTTAAGATTTTAAATTTTTCGTCGAATTTAATTCCACAACTTAGCAATCATATACGAACTAAGATGATATAATATTATGCAGCTAACCCTGTTAATCAATCGTAGGCACAATAGGTACAAAAAAGTCCTGTAGTGAAACGCCATGTTTAAAACCAATAATAATTAATTATATATCGTTAAGAATCATGGAATTTCACCACAGGATTGTTTGGATAAACTGTACGGGGCTCCAATAAACCTTATCCCCCCCCGCCCATGGCCTAAACCGTTAGAGGTACAGTAAAACTAAACATACCTTACAAAAGAGAATTTAATCCTGCATTTAATGAGAAACAATTAAAACTTGGTGTTCCCGCCATTGGCTTCCAAGACATTAGAGGTACAGTAAAACTAAACATACCTTACAAAAGAGAATTTAATCCTGCATTTAATGAGAAACAATTAAAACTTGGTGTTCCCGCCATTGGCTTCCAAGACAGCCTGAATTCGCTTTGGGTAGCTTGCCAAAAGTGACGTGAATAGATCTTGATCGTTACGCAAATTTACTAAACAGTTTCAATGTGTTGCGTCATTGTATCCTTCGAAATCGATTTGCTGCAGGTTCTTGAAACAAGAGACATTCAACCTTGTCCTTTATAACTGATCCAATGTGTTCACAGACGTTCAGGTCAGTCAGAATTTCCTGGCCATTCTTCATTTCCAAAGAAATCGATCTCATGGTTCCGCAACAACTGTTGAGTGGCTAATGCTTTAAAGCAGGGGGCCTTATCGTGCAGAAGTGTGACCTGATCGACATCCATAACATTGTTTGGGTTTCTTAGAAAAGGAATGACATGCTGGGATAGAATAATATCACGAAAATATTGTCCATCCCAACTCTGACCATTTGGCTTCAGCACCCATATGAGCTTCTTTTCAGTGAACAAAAACACACCAACACAGTCTGGACTTTTTAATAATTCGCGATAATGTTCATTGTCATCGATTTCATCTGGTGTTGTGGCCCACACTCGATCATTTTGGTAGTTAGGCCGACGTGTTACGTAAACAAAAAATTCATCGGAGACAGCTAAATGCATGAAATCATCCACATCCCAATCTTCAAGATAATGGGCAAACCACATTCTGTCATCGATGTTAAATTGAGTTTTTCTTGGCTTTGGAAGTTCATGCCAAGGCTTTAAACCTTGCCTATGACGGTACAGTCGAATGATCTCACCACTAACGATCTTTCCTCTCAACACTTCGATCTCTCTAGAAAGTTTAGCACAGCTGTTTTTCCGCTTACGCGTACCGCTTTCAATGATGTCCTTTGTTTCCTGAGAGAGTGGCAAATTTGGGCGCCCAGATTTGGTTGTATCCATTTCACATTCATCCAAAGTTTTATTCCAATTTCTTTTGACGAAGTCCTCACTTCTTCGCAACTTTTTGGCAACCCATGAACGTGTTATAAAGGTGGCTCCAGCATCACGAGCTTCTCGAAATGTTATTGCTCGTATGCGATCTATCACACGTTGCCTCTCCGAATCACCAATTAATTGAGAAGCCATTATATTATCACTTTATCAGCTAGAGTAATTTTAATACCTGCAATAAATAAAGAACTTTATATATTTTTATAATCACTAGAAAACATATAAGCTGCAAATGGGGGGGGGGGGGGGCTAGGTTTTTTGGAACCCCTTACATCCCTAATTCTATACAGCATATACTAAACAATAATTAAAGTAGAGGATCTATAATAAAACACTAAACAGATTTAAGATAGGTTAGATTAGTGCCAATTAGGTTAAATTAATTTCCTGTGTTTACAAAAATTCTTGCCTTCCTTTCAAATGAATTGTCTATAATTACAGATCAACGAAACAAAGGCAGAAATGATGAAAGATGATTTTGAATTGTACTTTTTAATGAACTTTATAGAACAGGTGAAGAGGGATTGTTCAAAATTTTAATAATAATAATCGTAATAATAATAGTAACAATAATTATTTCAGTAGAACGACACGGACTGAAGAATAAAAAAAGCTAAATTTGGACTGTCGAAAATCAGTGTAACTTATCTGCAAAAATATTACATTCTTGCTTTTTTCCATCATATAGGTGATCTATATGTAGATAGATCACCTGCCGAAAAAATAAGCAAAATGTTAAATATTTTTGCAAATACTGTAGATCATCACTCTGTCTTTTAACTGTTCAGTTACTGAAAAGATGGAGACAAATTATGGAACACATATGTTGGCCTTCGCGAAAAGAAAATAGTTTATTTCATTTTGCTCTACGTAATATAATTCATGGGCATCTTTTTTCCAGGAACTTCGCTTGTACGTCAGTTTATACAGCATCTTCTGAAAAGATTGGTTTGCTGTGTTTCCTCGGGATCAAGTATTGGTTATAAGAACGGAGGATTATATAAGAAACATGAAAAGTGTTTTGCAGAAAACTTCAAACATCTTGGATTAAGTAAATAATACCAATATGCAGGACCGTTTCCTGGCATAAGCAGACTAAGCGGCCGCTTAGGGCTCCGCTGCTACTAGGGAACCCCTAGACAGGCTCCCAGGTCATAGCTCAGTGGGCAAGAATAAGAATATAGCTGAAGTTATTATTAATATTATTGTTATTATTATTATTATCTATTATTATTATTATTAATATTGTCGAATTAATTAAAGTTTTTGTATGAGACAAATGTGATAAAACGGAGACAAACGAAACGTTTTGGTCGTTATGTGTAAATAACTATTGTGAGATCTTATTTCTATATTATTTAACTTTATTCTTACTATATGCTTATACTTTCCTAAATGCTTAATTTTTCTAGTATTGTAAAACATTATTATTATTATTATTATTATTATTATTATTATTATTATTATCATATTATCATGTTTATTATTGTTTAGCAGATTAGTTGTGGTTAATTAGATGTGACTTCGTGCATCTTGGAAAATGAAACGACATTATCCATCAGGAGCTGAAAAACGGAAAAAAAAGAAAATAGAGGAGGAGAAGCTTTCCAGGAGCACAGCTGAGATGTGCCACTTGGATATTCTTATGATTACAGTTCAGGCAACTAGGTTAGGTAGACCATCAAGCTGGTAAGTGCTCATGAATCGTGTAGAGTAAGCTAGTCTCTGTAATATTTATAATATTTCGAAATGTGAAATTTAATGGATCACATCACCTCAAATTCTGTTCACACAGATCAATTATATCAAAGAAGATAAGAAAGAGTATTTTAGCAAAATCTAACAGAATATGTAATGTTATGTTCTTCTCGGGAACACTACTGAAATATTTGGAAAGCCATCCTCAGCAAAGCCTGATGAGTATCATGAGCCAACAGCAGAACCATCCTCTATGCAACCTCAAACACCAGTAGAAGTAGAGCCTGATGAACCAACAAGTGGCCCATCTTCTGTTCAGCTTCAAACACCACACACAGGTATTTCTACTGAGCAAGAAGAACTAAGATCTGCTCCACCGCTTGATCCGTATGACTGGCCAGTTGTCCTGTCAGATGCCTTGAAGACAGATCTGGTGTCTCGAGGACCATTTCAAATCAGTCCAGATTTCACATTCCCTAAAAGAGAGGACGGTAGAAGCTTTCATCACCATTACATGTAGAGAACATTAATTAATGGAGAAAAAAATAAAGCGAAGCTGGTTGATGTACTCTACAGAAGGAATGATGCTCTTTATTGCTTCTGCTGCGAGGTCTTTTCAAGGAAGTCGTACAAACTAATTACGGATGGATTGCAGACTGGATAAACGTTGGTTCGCTTCTGAAAGGCCATGAAAATAGCTCAGAACATGCAGATAACATGACAACATGGAAGGATCTGGAACTGCGGCTAAAAACTGGGAGGACCATTGACCAAACTGAAATGTCATTAATGAAAGTAGAGCGAAGACGCTGGCGAGATGTTCTGACACGTCTTGTAAGTATAATCCAATCACTGGCAGAGAGAAACCTTGCTTTCAGGGGGTCTTCCTCTACATTGTACAATCGAGACAATGGCAACTTCTTGAAGGAGGTTGAGCTGCTTGCCAAATTTGATCCAGTGATGAAACAACACATCAGCAGAGTCGAAAGTGGCCAATACAGTCATTCAAGTTACCTAGGAAACATCATTCAAAATGGGAGGATCTTGGATGCCATTGTTGCAAAAATAAAACAAGCTAAATATTACTCACTCATTTTAGACTGCACTCCAGACATAAGCCACCAAAAACAGATGTCGATTATTATCAGAACTGTTAAAATGGGTGAAGTACCAGAAATAAAAGAATACTTCTTGGGCTTTCTTGAGGCTTCAGAAAGTACAGGCCTGGGTTTATCAGTTCTGATTCTGAAGAGACTAGATGAACTGAATATTCACTTTGATGAGTGCAGAGGACAGTCATATGACAACGGAGCGAACATGAAGGGCAAGAACAAAGGTGTTCAGGCAAGGTTATTAGAGAAGAACTGTCGTGCACTCTATGTTCCATGTGGGGCTCACACTCTGAATCTTGTAGTGGCTGATGCAGCTAAAGCTTCCACAGATGCCATCAGCTTCTTTGGCAACGTACAAAAATTGTACAACCTTTTTGCAGCAGCCACACAGAGATGGACAATCCTAAAGAAGCACGTGAACATAACACTCAAGTCTTGGAGTGAAACCAGGTGGGAGAGCCGGCTTAAGAGCATTGAAGCTGTGTGATACCAGAGCCACAACATCAGAGAGGCCCTGTTGGAAGTCAGAAACAATGCCACAGATGCCATAGCCAGGACTGAAGCACAAGCACTTGCAGAGGAGGTAGGGTCTTATCGCTTTCAGATTTGCACAGTAGTATGGTATGACATTCTTCATGCAGTTAACCATGTGAGCAAACTTCTGCAGTCTCCTACAATGCAGTTTGATGTGGCAATCAACCTCCTCACAAAAACAAAAGACTCACTCACCAGCTACAAAACACAGGTTTTGTTGCAGCACAAGTCGTAGCTAGGGCATATGTGAGGAAATGCCCTAGCTGTGCTGAAGAAGAGGCTCAGATCCACAAAAAAGCACTTTGCTTACGAAGCTCCTGACGAACCATTTACAGAAGCCTTAAAGAGGCTAGAAGTCAAATTTTTCAATGTGGTGGTGGATTGTGCCATCGGGTCAATAAATGAGAGATTCAAAACATTAGATGATGTGAGGGACAAATTTGGGGTTCTCCTAAACTTCACCACAATGAACAAGGAAGACTTGTCCTGCAAGTGTGAAAAGCTCTCTAAGATACTGAGCTCTGGAGCTGACTCTGACATTGATGGAAGAGAACTGGCCCTCGAAATTAAGAACTCGCCGACTTTACCTTCACACAACATGACTGCATTGGAGCTTCTCTCCTTCATTCATCAGAAGCAACTGGAGGAGCTATACCCCAATCTCTGGGTTGCACTAAGAATTGTCTGCACTCTACCTGTGACAGTAGCGTCAGCCGAGAGGAGCTTCTCTAAGATGAAGTTAATCAAGAACTACCTCAGATCATCAATGGGGCAGGATCGCCTCAGTGGCCTTGGCATCACAAGCATCAACCAGGACGTTGGCAGGGAGATTTCATATGATGATGTTATTGATGATTTCTCCCAGAAAAAATCTAGGAGGCAAAAATTTTGATGATACAAACTGTTTTGTATAACTGTTAGCTATTACACGATTGTATCGTAGTTAGTAATTGTTTGGTAGTTGATAATTGCATTATTTTTTTATACATAGTTCTGTGTCATTTATTCTAAATAATGTATAAACTAATTTTCAGGAATTTCATGAAGAGTATTTTTTCTGTTTGTCTTCTGAAATTATTGTTGTTTTGGACATAAATGTTTCATTAAATGTTTCATAATTGTTTTTTATTAACACAGCCATTTTTTGTATGTGTGTGCTGAGGTGATGTAATAAGGCATGAGTTGGTGGATGGAGGGGTGGGGCCCCAAATGGGTATACTGCTTAGGGCCCCCTAATGGCTAGAAACGGCCCTGCCAATATGGCAACATAATAAGAGGTTTCGTGACCAGCAAGTCCTCAATAGTTTTGCATCCTTAACTCATTGGAGGTTGTCCCGAAGTGGGTGTCATATTTTTATGGAAGGTGCCTATGCACGTCTGCATTATTTAGGTTTTTAATCTCTTTTGTAATTTTATTCAAGAGTTTTGGTCATCTCACTGCAAGTTTTTCCTTCAGTTTTGAGAACAGTGTGTTCTTCCTTTACTCTAGATCAGGGGTTCTTAACCTCTGGGTCGCGACCCAAACTTGGGTCATTAAATTGTCATTTATCTTTTGTTTACGTTATCCCTAATCATTTTACCATTATTATTTATTTTATTATCTATTGCGAGTGAACTGTTTGTAGACATTGGTCGCCGATAAAGACTTTCATAATATATGTCCCGATATAAATCATTCCAGTTCATTAGCAAAAAATTGTATATCCACTTTTGAGAATCTTGAACAAGAATCTCGTATAGGCAATTGCATTGTCTCATCGATGGAAAAGTTTAATGTCTTTATATTACAAAAAGATATTTATAAAAATCTTTCAGTGCTAAATATAAATATTCGGAGCTTACCTCGGAACTATAACTACTTATTGGCCCTTTGGAAAACTTCTATGGTCAAATTTAGTGTTATAATTCTCGCTAAAACCTAATTAAATAGTAATATTAAAAAAACTGTATAATATACAGTAGATAATTATGTTGCTTATCATACTATAAGAGATGGTCAGGTTTTGGGGGGGAGGGGTAATCTCTCCGTATGTGCATAAAATTTACGACTTAGAAGGAGTATTTTCTATATGTAATAGCGATATTGAAAACCTTATTTTTAATATAAAAGACAAAAGTAATGTATGTTCTGTTCATGCGATATATACTCGTACAGTAGACCACCTAATACTAATATCAATAGCTTTTTAATTCATTTAGATAACATGTTGTGCAACTTTCATAAATCGAATGCCATAGTTGCAGACAGGGCCGTACCAACCCGTGATAGCGCCCTGTGAAAGACATTCCTTATGCCCCCCCCCCCCACCGCCCCACCGCATTAAATTCGGAACATGTACAAATTGATTATAATAGAAATACATAATTAATTAAAATACATAATTATTTAATACATAAATAATACATAATAAATAATTACATAATACATAATTAAATAAAAATCCAAATTTCATTTTATGTGGCAGCTCAAAGACCAACAATTTGGCACCCCCGACACGTTGGCGCCCTGGGCGGCCGGACCGCTCGCCCCTGCCTTGGTACGGCCCTGGTTGCAGGTGATTTCAACATAAATTTGCAATCTGAAGCAATCTCTCATTTGTTTTTAAACTTAATGAATTATTTCTATCTTAGTCATACTATTACTAAACCCACTCGAGTCTGCAACTATGGTAATCGAATAACAGAATCTATGATTGATAATATATTTGTAAATAGCAATGCCCCAGTAAATTCTGGAATTATAACCACAAACATCAGTGATCATTGTCCTACTTACACTATATACAATAACATTGTTAGGTTGTAGATAAAAGAAAAAGAAAATATATACTGTATACTCGTATTATAAGAAAAATATAATTCCATTAAACTTTAGTTACCTTTATAAAAAAATAAAATAAAAAACGATAAAAGAAAACAAGCATATTTATGGTAAACTAATTTATATTACACGTATTCCGAGTCGGAAATTCCCGGAGTAGTTGTTACTATCTTTTGACTGGCGACTACACTTAAGGAAAAAGAGGGAGGACTGAGAATACTACTTTTGAGTGAGGTCATGCTCAGATTATTGACATATTTTGATGGGGACCTCTGATTCAACTCTCCTTTGTTCGCAAGAGTGGAAGCAGAGGATGCCATTGTTGGGGCCAGAAGCTCCTCCGGACTGGGGTCTGCAAATATTTAATGCTGTTGTAATTAAGATTTTAACTACAAAATTCAAATATGTAACATATGAAATATAAATTTTACTTACTTTACTATATATTATATAAATTTATTACGTCCTAAAAATATATACTGTATATTGTGACGAGCAGTCGCATTCCGTTTAGTGAAATATTTAAACTCGACCCCCACTATGTAATCAGCAAAAGACAGTCTATTTCAAAATAAAAAATTAAGATCAACCAACCAACTTGCTATTTCTCTGTTCAAGTTTTCCTTCAATAACTTCATTGACATTTCGTCTTCTTCTTCTGTTTATTCATTTACCTGAAAAAATATTAAATTTTAAAGTAAAAAGAATTTGCATTACTAATTAATAATGAAATTATAGTAATTTGTGAATACACTGAACTTTCTTATTATACAGGGTGGCGCAGAATTTAAATTCTGTAGCGATTGATCGATTTGTAGTACCTGGTATTCCATACATTAAAACCCAGCTCACCTTCTCGTTTATTGCTAATTTCGCAGCCATTCCCTACCTAAAAGAAAAAAAATAATATATTATAGTCAACACTGAAGATTCCTATGGTGAGCGACTTTTGTCCACCCTGTTTAAGAACTAATGAGGAAAGGAAAAAAATTTAGTGGAAACCCAAATCGGTATGAAGTGTTTTGGTTGGTTGATCCGTACTTCTTACATTAACTTAAGGAAATCTTTGGCTGCAACAAGATTTTTTTTCTGGCGCGGAAGTTCTTCGTGTTAAACATTTTAATTAAAAAACTCTGTAAAATCTTCTTCGTATTCAGAAGTAGTTTTTATTCTTCCGTTTTTCCATATTTATTCCCCTTGACGATGATTTCTGTCGTGCGTGAATATGGGATTAGCAAATGGTTTACCTAGACCTGTAAAACCGGGAGTATCTGCAGCGCAAACTAACGATAAACACGTGTAAGTGGATTATAGGTCGGATTGCTTATATGAATATGATTAATTAAAACAGCGTTGTTTTTATTATTGATTAACTACGTGCGGAACCTTCCTTCCTGCGATGATGTTGCAAGCTGGTTATACACTGCATGGGTCAATTAGCGAACCGGTTTTCTCTTACCTTCTAAGTCTTAATCTGTAACTAAGCTGTTTTCACGTGTTTAATTGTGAAATTCATCATATTATGATTGACCAAAATACAGACATTTATACTATGCCTTTCCATGACTGATAATAAATATATGTATAGAGGACTAACTGACGACCTAAAAAAAGATTAAATGAACACAAAAGAGAACTGAGATTCAGGAGAGCAGCTTCGTTTCCAAAACAAACCATTCCATCAACATTAACGATGATTAAGTTCTTAACCCTTTATGGCCGAACTTTTTGCGTAGGGTTGAGTCTAAATGCGTGTATTTGAAACGTTACGTATTCGACGCACAGTGCGGTAAAGGGTTAAAGAGATAAAAGATGTTGAAAACAGACAGCTTGTTGAAACCTTTTTTATTAATAACGATAAAAACTGTAATTTCAATAAAACTAATAAATTCAAGGCTACTACTCAGTTGGCAACCTCATTTTTGGCAGTCGAAACCACGCCCATTTCAATGACGTCAAATGGCAGAAAACTGCAAGGTGAATATTAACTATGCCTGGGTTAGGTGTACGCTGGCTTAGGAGGTAGTACGAGAGTGTTTAGCGATTTCTCACGTCATCAACATTCAGCCAATCAGGGTTCATGATTGTGGTTTCGATTTTGTCAAAATCGAGGTGGCCGCTAAACTAAATGTTTAAACTATATATTTAAAGCACAGGCGCATTTCCAATTGGAGTCTCCTTCTTTTCTTATATATATAACCTTTGGTTAACCTTTGGTTAGCTTCCGCCCGAATTGTTCATTCTAACGAAGGTCAAGCTTTTCACTCCACCTTAGACCTACAGTTTAACGTGGAATCCGAACCACGCCCCATCAGCAGCCCAGCGTCTTAACCACTAGGCCACCTAGGGTACCCACTTATCTACCAACCACTTTCTTTATTGTGTGGAAGGATGACCAGCTGGGTTTTGCTGCGCGCCGGCTGCCGTCGGGTCTCGAACCCGGGACCGATGGATTCGTAGTCAGCGACGCTAACCACTACACCACCGAGGCGCATTTCCTCATATATATATATATATATATATATATATATAATAACATAGGCTATGTGGCGTCGCCTCCGAGGTTATATATATATATATATATATCGAAACCTACGGTAAAATTATTGAATGCCCGGTTAGGTTAATTGAATGCCCGATAAGGTCAACTGTACGCCCTTGACGATTGGTTAGATTAAGTCGTGATATTTTTGTTAAAACTAACGAAAATATCACGACTTAACCTAACCAATCGTCAAGGGCGTACAATTAACCTAACCTGACATTCAGTTAACCTACCCGGGCATTCAATTAATCTAATCGGGCATTCAATTGACCTAACCGGGCATTCAGGTAACCTAATCGGGCATTCAATTAATCTAATCGGGCATTCAGTTGACCTAACCGGGCATTCAATTAACCTAACCAGGCATTCAGTTGACCTAACCGGGCATATATATATATATATATAGCGCTCAACTTCCACCCGGGCAACGCCGGGTCGCTCCGCTAGCTACTGTATAAGACTTTTAAACTACACGGAGCACAACGCTGTTCACGATCATATTAATTGTTTATCTTTATGAACACAGACATTACATTATAATTACCTGTATGTCAGTGACTGCGCATTCAAATTTCAATCGTCCTTTAGATATATATGTCTGTGTTATATGTTGTTGGACTAGGTTGTTCCCCCTCCACCTACACCTTCCCCCATTTGAGGTACCTTGACTATCATTGCCACGTTGCCACATGTACGGAGTCACCTGTGAGACGAGGAACATTACATATGTGGGCAACTGTACATTACTACCGTATTACTTTCTCAGTGTTCTCAACTGAACAAAGGACATTAATTAAGTGGATCAACCAACGAACATTGCGCAATGCATATTATTTGCTATATATATCCTTATATCCTTACAGCCCATATTAACATAATCCGACAGTAAGGTATTCTAACAGTTGAGAGTTGGTCTCTTTATGGGAAATTTCCGAGTTCGAGTCTCATCGTATTTCAAATGTCAGCGATTAAGATGCATCTTTTTTTTTTTTTTGTGGTGGGACAGTTGCTCGGATCCCACGAAAAGCCGTAGTCCTTGTAATTTCCCTATAAATGTTAGGAAGGTTGTTAAACGCTGTTATCATCATTTTATTAGTATAAATTTTATAAGTAGTAATGACTGCAGTGATAAACTATCATTCATCCTAAAGAGGTAATAATAATAATAATAATAATAATAGTAATAATAATAATAATAATAATAATTAATAGTAACAATAATAAATGACCGGTACAAAGAAACAAAAAGCATGAATTACAATGTCAGTGAAAAGAACGTCTGCAACCGACGTTTCATAAGAATATTTCTGCATCGCTGACAGCATACTCATTGTCGCTACTTAACATAAATAAAAATTCTGAGGAATATCGCAGTGTGTACGATTAAACATTAGAATTCTAAGGAATGGCGGTGTCAAATAAGTGCGCGAAAACTATTCTTTCTTCCGTGAATGGTAATCAAAGTCGACATATTAAACAAAGAGAAAGACTCGAATCAAAATGAAGATAGATCACACGATAAGGGATCTAAAAACGACATTGGATATCCTTGTTAAGATGATTATACTCACAGTGATTACTTCCCACTCGATATCATTCCTATTCCATTTCGTGATCCGCGAGTTGGAATGAAGCCAAGAGTGGAATAACACGCATGCATTTTTGTTTGAAACAAAAAATGTCCCCACTAGGATTCGAACCGGGAACCTGCTTAGTAGGAGTCGCGAGCGCGACTACCACACTACGATGTGTTACTGCAGTGCTATACCAGAGATTTGAATTAAATGGTGCCATTACCTCGATCCTCGAGTGCGGGAGGGTTAACATTGTAAAACACCTGTGGACGCAAAAGCGTTGTTTCCTCGGTCGTTTAAATATACGACCAGTTGTGCTAACTTTTATTCCGTCAAAGTGTGATGGTAGCGATCGCGACTCTTTAGGAGGTTCCGGGTTCGAACCCGGTGGAGGTATATATGTTACAGTCAATGTGTGAAGCCAGTCATTTCACGTAATGCCTAAAAATTCCAGGCATTTCACGTAATACCTGTGACTCTTAAACATAGATAATACAAACCTAACCTAACCAACCCAATCTAACCCAACCTAACCACCCTAACTTAACCTTCATGAAGTCATTAATCGCTTAATCGAATTACCCCAAATGCCTGAACTTTTAGACATTACGTGAAATGACTGGTTTCACACATTGACTGTAATATATATATATATATATATATATATATATATATATATATATATAGTGTTGGGCACTAAAGCGTTAATCCGATAACAGTTAATTAACGAAGTTAACTTTTTTTAACGGACTATTAACGGAAGTTAATTTCCATTTATCGTTATCGGACCAGTTAACTTCCGATAACTCGATATTTAGTCTGTTAAAGTCCGTTAACACGTTAACTGCGAGGAGTCATTCACGGAAGATCACCGCTCCGCGAATGAATTCAAACCGACATAACTTCAGTCTGCCAATTCCGTCCTCTGCCGCAGTGGAACGGCTCTTCTCTCTCGGCAAGGACATCCTGAGGCCCAAGAGGTCAAGACTGGCAGTTGGGCCTAACTTTGAGAAGTTGTCTTTCTGAAGGGCAACCAGCACA
>JAJOZX010002431.1:247500-310000 GCA_023014485.1 Bathynomus jamesi
CATATGGACATTGGAGAGGCCGTTTTGGGACAGGTACACGAACGAAAACGTGGGTGCAAGACTGGAGGGCTGGGGAAACAAAGATGTTCTGTTGGCTAGTCAATCGAGGGGGAACAGGCTGAAGGGACTGCATGTGAGAGGAAAGTGTTTGAGCGAATTCCGTAGGATCACATGACTTATCCCCTGCAGTGAAGTAGCCACCTGGTAGCCGCAGTGTTGTTCCATAGACTAGTTCGGCCGCTGTAGTCTTCAGATCACTCTTAAATGCAGAGCGGATACCAAGCAACACGAGTGGAAGCTTATCCATCCAATGGGAGTCTTCGTGACACATAAGGGATGACTTCAGCTGGCGATGGAAGCGTTCGACGAGGCCGTTAGCTTGCGGATGATACGCACAGGTATGCGCATGTACTGTACCCAACAAGCTGGTAAACTTCTTCCAAAGCGAAGACTCAAATTGGCGACCTTGGTCAGTGATGACCTTTTGTCGGGCAATCAAATCTTGATACATCCATGAAGAAAGGCTCTTGCCAACAGTGTCCGCTTGGATATCAGGAAGTGGGATGGCTTCAGGCCATCTGGAAAACGGTCGAGACAGGTGAGCAGATAACGTTGGCCTTGAATCACTGGAAGAGGGCCAACAATGTCTACATGAATTACCTCAAATCGCTGGGATGGGGGCGGAAATGCGTCAAAGGGGGACCTGGTGTGCCTTTGGACTTTGGCACGCTGGCAGGCAAGGCACGTTTTGGTCCAATGTTTGACATCCTTCCGCATCGAGGGCCAAACAAAACGAGAGGTAACCAGGTGTTGCGAAGCACGGATACCAGGATGGGAGGGCTTATGAAGATCTATGAAGACTGCTTTTCTGTGACATGGAGGGACATAAGGGCGAATAGCAGCTGTTGATACGTCGCAATAGAGGGGCACAGACAATCCTGGCATACTCATTTTCTTGAGGGAAAGTGAGTGAGTGGAGTCTTCTCTGAGCAGGTCTTGTAGTTCCGTATCCTTATCTTGATCCTGTGCAATAGCATTCCACAGTGTAGAGCTGAGGGTAACAGAAGTAATCTCTATTCTTGAAAGTGCATCCGCCGGAGTGTTCAAGACACCTTTGATGTGGCGGATATCTGTGGTAAATTGCGAGATATAATCGAGTTGCCTGATGACTCTGGGAGAGTGGTTACAGCTGTTTTTATTGAAGACAGTGACCAAAGGTTTGTGGTCGGTAAAAACACAAAACTCTCGGCCTTCAAGGAAATGTTGAAAATGCTTCACGTTTAAGTAAATAGCAAGAAGTTCACGTCCGAAAGCACTATAACGCGTTTGGGCTGGCTGCAGCTTTTTCGAGTAAAACGCGATGGGAGCTTGTTGACCGTTAATGGTTTGTTCCAACACACCACCGATCGCAACATCTGATGCATCGACCGACAGAGTTAGGGGGGCATCACTGATAGGAAATGACAAAGACAATGCACTATTGATAGCATTTTTGGCATTGTCGAACGCCTGTACACTATCGCTACACCATACCAATTTCGTTACCTTGCGTTTGTGTGTGATCATAGCGTGTAGAGGAGCAAGAACACTGGCACAGTTTTTAATGAACTTGTGGTAATAGTTTACCAAACCTAGAAACCGCCGTAACTCACGCTGATTATTTGGCATAGGGTAATTTTTTATCACTTCACACTTGTCCTGAAGGGGGGTAATTCCGTGCTGCGAAATCGTGTGACCAAGAAATTCCAAGGTTGGCTGTGCAAACACACACTTAGATGCATTAATAGTAACACCGTATTGTTCTAAGCGTTGAAAGAGGAGTGAAAGATGTTCCTTATGTTCCTCTTCCGTTGAGCTGGCCACAAGCAAATCATCGATGTAGGCATAAACAAAGTCTAAGCCTCTGGTGACCTCATCTATAAACCTCTGAAAGGTTTGCGCAGCATTCCGTAGCCCGAACGGCATCTTCAAAAATTCGAATAACCCAAATGGTGTACAAACTGCAGTCTTGGGAATATCCGAAGGCTCTACGGGAATGTGGTGGAAAGCCTTAACGAGATCTATTTTACTGAAGATAGATTTGCCGTGGAGAAGAGAAGTAAAGTCTGGACATTTGGTACCGGATATCGGTCCGGGATGGTTGTCGAATTCAAAAATCGGTAATCCCACATGGTCTCCAGTCTCCTGACTTCTTCTGGACCAGGTGTAGGGAGAGGACCAACTGCTTTTGGAAGGTCTTATTATCCCAAGATCTATCATAAGCTGGAATTCCGATTTGGCAGCTTTCAGTTTGTCCGGGGCAAGACGTCTGGGTTTTGCAAACACAGGGGACCTTTTGTTGTGATGTGATGGGTAATGGTGTGCTTAATGGTATCACCCATCTGCATCGGTTGAAGAATTCCTGGATATCGCTTGAAAAGGCACTGGTACATGGAATTAGGGGGAACGAGGGAAAGTGCAGAGTTCGAGGCGTCCGGAAGGGCAACCTGTTTGGCAAGAACAGAAAGCAGTGTGGCCTGGTCGCATAAGCGTCGCTTGTCAAGATCCACCAGGAGTTTGAAATGCTGGAGGAAGTCAGCGCCGATTATGGGATGCTGCACTTGAGCACAGATGAAAATCCACTTGAAGGATCGGTGAAGGCCCAAGTTTAGTTCACGCGACTGAGTACCGTACGTGGGTATGCGTGAACCGTTAGCAGCGTATAGAGGCGGAGATTCCGAGTGCGTATGACCAGATTTTTGAGGGAATACACTGACTGACGCTCCGGTATCAACCAAGAAATTGACACCAGAGTTCCTGTCCTTTATGAATAACAGGTTGGCAGTGCGAGTACTAGACGCCATTAGGACTCGCTGCTGGGGTTTTCCGACGAAAAATTGCAAGGGGAGATGCACTTCCTAGCCTTCTTTCCAAATTTAGCGTGGTAGAAGCAGATCTTCCCGGAACTCGAACGATGCTCTTCGTAAATCTTGACCGAGAATGGCTTCTTTGCCGTTGATTTTGTAGCAGAGAACAAACGTGGTTGAGTTGTTGACTTAACTCTTTCACTTTCAACTCCAGTTCCGATTGTGTGTTCACGTTGTTGACCGGAGCTGTGTCAATCTCCACTACTTTGTCGGCAGTTTCTGCTAGTTTATCAACTGGAGTAGCAGGATCCATAGTGGCCAAGACACGCTGAGCTGATGGAGGAAGTTTCTGCAAGAACAACTGTCTAAAGATGTCCGTATCGAAGGTTTGTGCGCGTTCGCCTAGAGCGCACTGCATAGCCCTCAGCATTTGAGTGGGCTTACGGTCTCCAAGTTCTTCTTTTGAGATTAACTGATGTAGTTTCTCACGCTCGGAGACAGTGGTGCGGCACAGGATGGCAGACTTCAGATCGTTGTACGGGTCCTCACTCGTGGAAGTAGATACGATGACGTCACGGACTTCAGAGATGATGCTCGCTGGTAGAGAGGACAAAACATGATCGTATTTCGTCCTGCTAGTGGTGATCCTTCCCAAGTTGAATTGTGATTCCACTTGGTGGAACCAAATAAATGGATCACCCGGCCAGAAGACGGGGAGCTTTACGCTCAAGTGGGAGATGGCACCAGCGTCGTCAGGCATCTTCTCCTATGCTTGCTAACGTACAAGCAAGACGACAAGTTCCCAACGAAGGAGTGGAGGTTGAGACGAGCGCAGGCACAGAGCGCACGGGCAGGGGTGAGAGGCAGAGGGCACGAGCGACATTACAGTCTGGTCCTAGTCGCTCGGGTGAAGGGGGTGATGGGCACGAACGACGTTACAGTCTAGTCCTAGTCGTTCGGGTGAAGGGGGTGATGGGCACGAACGACATTACAGTCTACCTAGTCGTTCGGGTAGAAGGGGTAATCCAGCTCCGGGGTCATCAATTGTTGGTTTACGTCGTCGTCGTCGGCCTAGGCAAGCTACGGCTTGGGACCGTAGCGCATCTATCCGGTATAGGTTAACCTGGATGATGTAGCCATAAGCACTGCCGCTAGTTAAGTGCCAACCAGTGATTATCTCACTAGCCGTATTGAGTCCGTTAGGCGAAACTGCGACAGTACCAAAGGTGGAAAATATAACCTTTGGTTTTCTATTCTTTATTTGTAAAATGGACATGGTATTAGATTAAAATAAATATTTGAATATAAATAATTAACTGACAATTGTGATATATAATTAATTATGTTTACATACAATAAAATAATATAGTATACATAAAATTAGTATTAATGTGGTTCACAATTGAATTATAATGGGGTAACTAATTTAAAATGAATTTATAACTATTCCGAAATTCAAGACGGTAAAATTAACATTTATCTTGAAACTAAAATAAGAGTATTCACTACAAATTGAAAAACTAAAATAATTTCTTCACATTACCATGAACAGATTTCAGTGTTGGTTATATTGCAAAATATACGAATTGGCAACTGTCGCTGGTGTGTGTGTGTGTGTGTGTGTGTGTGTGTGTGTTTTAATGTAACATCAGTTAAGGAATAAGGAAAACTTAAATAATTTCCTTTATATTAATATGAATCCATTTCATTGTGTTGGTTATATTGCAAAATAAATACGAATTGGCAACTGTCGCTGGTATATATATATATGTGTGTGTGTTTGTGCATGTGTGTATGTGTGTGTGTGTGATGTTTTGAAACCTTTGACAATTCTGTCTTTAAGACTCATTTCAGATGTTGGCCTGCCAGCACGAATTTTCTTGTCGTGTTGGTAAACTTAAAATGAGTTTTAGTGAAGTTATCGAAGGATTAAGTTTGGCGTTCTTTTTGTTGTGTCGTGAAATAAATATAAAGATTTTTAGTGGCCAGAAATTGTGGTGTCAAAAAAAAAAAATTGAAATTAGATTATTTTAATTACTAAATTTATTAGTTTCAAATTAGTACAATTTTTATGGCCTTTCTAAATATTTAATGAATTAATATGAGTATATGATTGGTCAACAAAAGTTTATTTTGTATTTTATTCAGTATAAGAAGGGTCTATTTTTATTAAGACTGTTTCAATCTTAAATAAGTATTTAAAATATGTTCGTAAATTACTGCACAAATTCTACTACTCTACTTATGGACTAAATATATTAAAGGAATCTATCATCCGATTCAAGTAAGAAAAATCATTGACCACAATGCAAAATGTCTGACTTAAGTATATTTTGGACGCAAAGTACTAAGTAAGCAAATTAACACACACACACACACACACACACACACACACATATATATATATATATATATATATATATATATATATATATATATATATATATATATAATATATATATATATATATATATATATATATATATATATATATATATATATCTTCTTCGCTTCTCTCTCTATATATATATTTTTTTTTTTTTTTTATTATTATTATATTATTTATATATATATTATTTTTTTATTATTATATATATATATATATATATATATTTATATATATAAAAAGAGGAAGTTTGTTTATATTGTTTAGTTGTTCGCTATAGAAAACCAAACGGTTGAACTTACAAATTTTAAAATAACTTCATAATAACCAGTTTTTTACAAGGAATCTAATGGTGCTATTTATTTATTTATTTATTTAAAATTTATTTATTTATTTAAAATTTAACGAAAATAGCACGACTTAACCTAACCAATCGTCGATGCCGTACAATTAACCTAAAATAAATAAATTTAAAAAATTTATTGTTTTTTATTTATTTTTTAGGTTAATTGTACGCCCTTGACGATTGGTTAGGTTAAGTCGTAATAGTTTGGTTAAAGAGAAAATATTCGACCTTCAGCTCAGCTGGGATATTTTAGAACCCGCACGAAGGGCGGGTTTTAGGTTACCCGGGCAACGCCGGGTAACCTGCTAGTATATATATATATATATATATATATATATATATATATATATATCTTCTTCTTCTTCCTCAGCATAATTAATCCCATTTTTATATGGGTCGCTGTTTAAGGTGACTCGCCTCCATCTTGGTTCTTGACTCATCTCATTTGGTTGTGGCGTGGGTTTTTACGGCCGGATGCCCTTCCTGACACCAACCCTCCCCCTTTATCCGGGCTTGGGACCGTCCGGAGAATAAGCTGACTATCCTTGCCTCCAGTTGCTGTTGAGACATTAGGAGGAGTCTCGTAATACCTTCCGAAAATCTACTTTTGGAAATAATCTCCTCTGGAGTCATGAACTTAATTTCCATATGGATAAAAGTTGTTGAAAATAGGCTATTTATTGTCTATGTTCTTTTTATAGTTTATATCAGGGTAAAAGTTGTTGTTTCGATATCTGTTTTTGTCGTTGATTAAATTATTTGAGATCTAATAGGCATTTCGTTTCTTTGTTTCGACGTTTTCTTGTGTTTTAAATTTTCATGTAGTGAATCAGTAAAATAAAGGTGCATAATATCTTCGATCTTCTGAATTGCTAAACCCTTGTTTGCACGTTATGTTTCTCAGATAATCGGAAGCCTTAATAAATTAATACACAGAAATGAAATATTTTCTGAACAGTGACTATCCCTCTTGCTCCATAACCCTACTTTCTAAATCGAAAAAATTCGATTTAGAACGATCCTGGTCAAAACCCTGATTCCGAAGATCGGATCTTTCCAAATCCGTTTCAGCCCAAAGAAAGAGAGATAGATCCTTTAAGATGGGGTAGGGGAATTCCTGCGGTTTTAACCTAAGGAGGGGGCCCCTATTAATTACTACGTTTGAAATTTTTTGTTTCAAATAGTTTTATGTTATTGTAAGGTGGAAAATAAAAAAAGTAAAACTTTTTCTTTAATATTTCGCGTAAAATGAAGAGAGTATATGAATCTGATGCGAAAAAAATTTTACTCCATAGAATTTTGAAAGGTGTATGAAGTTAGAATTTTAAAATAGGCAGCTGTAGTAGTAGAAACTAATAGTACGTACTATTACTTAGACGCATTACTTACCAGTTTTTATGGGAATTACTGGCCCTGGAAAATCAGGGGCCCCTGACAGTATCACTGTCCCAGGGTCCTACAGTTTGGGGAGTTATATATATATATATATATATATATATATATATATATATATATATTATATATATATATATATATATATATACATACACCTTATCTTACCTTACAACCTTACAAAGATTTCGCGCGATGATTTCTCATTTCGCGAAGGTCAAACTTGTCGCCCCTCCTCTCGAGTTGACCTGGTGAAGTAGTGAGTTGGATTCTTACGCTCTCCACCTCACATAGCCAGGTATGCCCGGCTCATCGGGGATTGTTCTGAGCTAGGCGTCTAGTCTTCTTTTCAAGATGTCCACTGCAACTCCCTTCGTGTTTCTTAGGTCTTTGGGCAAATGATTAAGCAGTTTTGGTCCTCTCACTACGAAACTATTTTCTTTCAGGGTTAAGGATGTTCCCTGTCTCGCCTTCAATTTGGGAATACGATACAGTCTACCGTTTCTACTTTCCACCGTTGTTTGGGGAGTTATAGGGTTCAGAGTAAGATTAGGGACTAGTTTCTCCATTATTTTCCAAGTTTAAATAATGGTGTATCTCTCTCTTCTCCTTTCCAGTGGATATAGGTCTAGTTCGCGTAACCTTTCCCAGTAATTTAGTTCGCACCCATTGATCTTGGCTGTGAAGCTTCTCTGGATCCCTTCCAGCTGTCTAATGTCTTCTTTTTTGTATGGGGATGTTAGGACCAAGCAGTATTCCAATTTGGATATGATCAGGGTTTTCAGTAGAGGAATCATTACATTCCTGTCCCTTCTTTTAAAGGTTCTCAATATCTGTCCAGTTATTCTCTTTGCTCTGTTTACTGCTATCTTATTTTGTGTTTCAAATTTCGCATCATCTGTCAATACAACCCCTAAATCTTTTGCTCTGGAATTTCTCTGAATTTCCTGTCCATTTGGGTATAATATTCCATGGATTTTAGGTCTTCTCTTTTTCCGTACCGTAATAGCTGAAATTTCTCGGTGTTAAACTTCATATTGTTGTCTTCCGTCCACTTGTAGATTCTGTTTATGTCGGTTTGTAGAGATCCTATGTCTTCTGGGTTTCTTATTTTTCTACTGATCTTTGTGTCATCCGCAAAGGATGTTACTGTGCTGTCTCTGGTAACGTCCTCATCTATGTCAGTTAGCATGATTATGAAGAGTAGTGGAGCTACTGTTCCTTGTGGTACTGAGCTGAGGACCTCTGATTCTGATGAAGATACTCCTTGTACTGTAACGACTTGCCGCCGCTCACTAAGGAAATTATATATCCATTTCCCTACTTTTCCTGTTATTCCCATATATTTCAGTTTATGTATTATGATTCCGTGGTCACACTTGTCGAACGCTTTAGCAAAGTCTGTGTATAGTACATCATAGTTTTCATTACTTTCAAGTGAATCAATAATGTTGTAGTTTCCATTAGTTGTGATAGGCATGATCTGCTTGACCAAAACCCGTGTTGGTTATCATTGAATTTTTTCTGAGTTTCCAAAAAGTCATAGATTTTCTGTTTAACTATTCTTTCAAATATTTTAGTGAGATGGGATGTAAGCGATACTGGCCTATAGTTTTTGGCCTCGGATCGATCTCCTCCTTTATATATTGGGACTATGTTCGCGCTCTTCAGGATGCCCGGTATTTCTCCCGTGTCTAGTGATCGTCTCCATAGCCAGTATAGGGGCTCAGCGATTGCATTCTTGCAGTTTTTGATCAGTGTGGCATTCCATTTATCCGGTCCTGCCGCTGAGTGTGTTTTTAGTTTCCCTATGGCTTGTGTAATATCATCCGTCGTAAAGTCGAAATCCGTTATACTTATATACATATTTTTTTTTTTTTTTTAAGTTCGGGAAGAACCGATTCGCCTCTATTTAAAAGGGCATATCTCAGCGGAAAAACAAAGAAAAAGTGAGAGGAAAGACAGAGGAAAAAGAAAGGGTAGAGGGGACAGTCGAAGTGGAAAAAGACCAAGGATGACAAGGACTGCAGGGTCGAGCCCCATCATCCTTGGGTGCTAGGGCCGGGAGGGCGCACGTGAAACCTCCAGGAACAAGCACGTACAAACGAGCACAAAGAGCACTCAAGAGCACGAGCTTAGAACCCCCTTGCGGGGACTTATATATATATATATATATCTATATATATATATATATATTGAGAGAGAGAGAGAGAGAGAGATGTGTACAATTCTGACATTTATATTATTGCAGAGACGAATGAATAACAAACTGGAACACTGAATCATTTATTAATTAGGATTCACATTTTAATTCAAATTTTTAAAAATACTATAAGAAATGTTGCAGGTTATTATGTAATGTTGCAAAGGGGGTGGGGGTTGTTGCAAAGGGGGTGGGGGTTGTTGCAAAAGCGGGGTGGGGGTGGGTTGCGAAAAAAGAAAAAAGAAAAGAGTACTGGCCTTTGTTGCCAACCTAGGTTGCAAGGGGCATGCACCAACCTAGGTTGCAAGGGGCATGCAACTTGGAGGCCTCCCCCAAGCTATTCCCCCCAAAGGGCCAGAGAGAAAGGAGGAGAGGTGTTCACCTGGCAGGAGCCAAGTGCACATTAAGACTTCAGCCGAGTTGGCGTTGTTTTATAGGCTCCTAATCAGCCAGTTGGCGTAAATGGCTTGAGTTGTCAGATACCTCTTTTTAGCAGTATTATTGTATACATTATTATTATATACGTCTAATCAGCCAAGGGACAGGTACACATGCAGGAGGTACACACACATACGCACACATGCAGGAGGTACACATGCAGGAGGTACACATGCAGGACAGAGAGAGACACCTGAAGGAGGGAGATACCTGAAGGAGAGAGAGAGAGAGTAGTTGCCTTTGATAGCAAGGCATATTATTTTCGTTTACCTAACCTAAGAGGCCACTAAGGGGTTTTACCAAAGGGCCTGAAAGAGAAGGACCAGAGGTCCTTCCTCGGCTGGGAGCCGAGTGGAATGAGTCTTTCACCAACTTCGCGGTCTTTTATAAGCCTCTATTCTGGCTGAATTGCCAGATAGCGCCATGTATTCAGTTTGCTGAGTTGTCAGATCACGCAATGTATTCAGTTGCTGAGTTGCCAGATCGCGTCATGTACACCAGATAGCGCTATGTATTCCAGATAGCAATATTTATAAACTGTACTTGTATATATAATAAACTAATGAACCATATAAATACCACAATATATATTTATAGTTATTCAGTAACACATTATGTTTATATAGTTAATCAGTTGGAAGATTCACCCATATAAAATAACACATTATGTTTATATAGTTAATCAGTTGGAAGAATCAACCATATAAAATAACACAAGCGCCTCTTTCATGTTTCAGAAAGATTTACGCATTAATAGAATTAACAAAGTTACCCAATAAATAATTCGTTAGACAGAAACGAATTTTTATAAGGGATACCCAGCTTCATTAAACTTGAAGATGAACGAAACAAATAACATAGTTATCCATAATTCCGTCGAAAACAATTAATTTTATGGGTAACTATTTCGACATAAGTTTACTATAATTATATCAGTCTTTTAAATATCTTGTGATATATATATATATATAAAATACCACAATATATATTTATAGTTATTCAGTAACACATTATGTTTATATAGTTAATCAGTTGGAAGATTCACCCATATAAAATAACACATTATGTTTATATAGTTAATCAGTTGGAAGAATCAACCATATAAAATAACACAAGCGCCTCTTTCATGTTTCAGAAAGATTTACGCATTAATAGAATTAACAAAGTTACCCAATAAATAATTCGTTAGACAGAAACGAATTTTTATAAGGGATACGCAGCTTCATTAAACTTGAAGATGAACGAAACAAATAACATAGTTATCATAATTCCGCCGAAAACAATTAATTTTATGGGTAACTATTTCGACATAAGTTTACTATAATTATATCAGTCTTTTAAATATCTTGTGATATATATATATATATAATATATATATATATAAAATACAACAATATATATTTATAGTTATTCAGTAACACATTATGTTTATATAGTTAATCAGTTGGAAGATTCACCCATATAAAATAACACATTATGTTTATATAGTTAATCAGTTGGAAGAATCAACCATATAAAATAACACAAGCGCCTCTTTCATGTTTCAGAAAGATTTACGCATTAATAGAATTAACAAAGTTATCCAATAAATAATTCGTTAGACAGAAACGAATTTTTATAAGGGATACCCAGCTTCATTAAACTTGAAGATGAACGAAACAAATAACATAGTTATCCATAATTCAGCCGAAAACAATTAATTTTATGGGTAACTATTTCGACATAAGTTTACTATAATTATATCAGTCTTTTAAATATCTTGTGATATATATATATATATATATATATATATACAATGAAAATGTTTTATATTTATGCGTATATACGAGCCTCATTCCCTGCGAAGGAAAAATGAAAAAAACGAAATTAAAAGAAACGAAGAAAGTTGGATTTCCCCAAAACACAGTCCACTATAGCGAGGTTGGTTTCGGAGAAAATTTGCTTGCGAGAGACCTTTCTTAAAGACAGCCCTTGATAAGTACCACTGCTCCAAATATTAATATTGACATTGTTATTACTTCTACAATGAATCCAATTAAATTCTGCTTATTAAATAACTCTTTTAGACACTTGATTTTTATTATAAATATTTAAGTCACGAATAACAGTGGGAAAAACGTACACACAATATATATATGCGCCTCGGTGGTGTAGTGGTTAGCGTCGCGGACTACGAATCTATCGGCCCAGGGTTCGAGACCCGACGGCAGCCGGCGCGCAGCAAAACCCAGCTGTTCATCCTTCCACACAATAAAGAAAGTGGTTGGTAGATAAATGGGTACCCTAGGTGGCCTAGTGGTCAAGACGCTGGGCTGCTGATGGGGCGTGGTTCGGAATCCACGTTAAACTGTAGGTCTAAGGTGGAGTGAAAAGCTTGACCTTCGTCAGAATGAACAATTCGGGCGGAAGCTAACCAAAGGTTAGCCCGACGCGGGCAACGGGTCACTCGCAAAGAGAATTTAATCATTGGTAAACTTCCTTCCAGACCACTCTTTCTATATATTATATATATATTATATATATATATATATAGAAAGAGAGCGAGAGTTTTGTTCAATAAATAACACTAGGCAACAAATTTCAACTTTTTTTTTGTTACAGACACGTGAACTACTGATTCCTACTAAGCGGTGATGCTGATTTCAGATCTGATATCAAAATTTCTCTATCACGTCCAGATTTTGTGTAACCGAAAACCCCTATTTTTCATTTTTTTTCTCACCCGCTTCTATTACGAAAGCCGTCTAAGCTACTTTTCCGTGCCACGTTTTATGTTAAGCATACTTAAATAATTAGTGAACAGGGATGTCTTTCCTCCTTTATTCTGGCTTAAGACAGACAGCGGAATTCCGCTGGCGGAGTTACCACCCCTGCGCCCAACCATCCACCCAAAGCGCGTTAGTATTTTGTTGTTACTACTGAAAGGCAAATTCCTGTTCTTAAGTGAAACTTTGGTGTGTCCTCTTCCTTTGTCGCTTGTAGGATGACGAGCTCTCCTTCTGCAGGAACCAACAATAATCTCCCATCATATTCGGGTTGAAATTACCTTGGTATCTGTTTTCCATAACTGAGATCTGTTGGTGGAAGCGCTCACCATGCTCGTCACTTACAGCCCCAAGGTTGGCCGGGAAGAAGTCAAGATGAGAATGTAAAAAATGAATTTTCAAAGACATTCTGCATCCCATTATTTCATAAGATTTAAGCATGTTTTCTACGAGTTTACGGTGGTTTTCAGCTTTGTGGTTTCCAAGAAAATTTTTGACAACTTCAACGAAAGATGTCCATGCTCCTAGTTCATTCTCATTTAGGTTAGATGGAAACGATGAGTCGTGGATGACACTGCGGATCTGTGGTCCAGTGAAAACTCCAGCTTCTAGCTTAGCATCTGTCAATATTCCTTTGAATGTATCCTTTAAATATTGGAAACCACTACCTTGATGATCCATACCCTTCACGAAATTTTTCATAAGGCCAAGTTTAATGTGAAGTGGTGGAAGATGTACTTTCTGAGGGTCAATAAGTGCTGGGTGTTTCACATTGTATTTACCAACAACATGTTCAGTTCTAGATGGCCAATCATGTTTTTTGTAGTGGTTCTTGTCATCTCTGCTGTTCCATAGACACAAAAAGCACATATGCTTTGTGTAGCCAAACTGTAACCCAAGAAGTAATGATACAACTTTAAGGTCGCCACAAATATTCCATGTGTGGTCCTTATATTTGATGAGTCTTAGCAGCAGTTTCATCGATTCATAAGTCTCATTAAGGCCAGTGGCATGTGCTACAGGTATTGAAGGTTTTTCATTGCCGTTGTGCAGTAATACAGCTTTAAGGCTAGCTTTACTAGAGTCAATGAACAGTCTCCATTCTTTTGGATCATAGCGACAGCCAATCCCTTGCATCAGACCACTGATATCGTGGCAGAAACAAACGTTTTCTTCCTGTAAGTAAAATGATGAAAACTGCAAATGGCGATGGCGGAAATGGGAAACTTTGGTGTTTGGTTGGAGAAGATTAAATTCTTGAAGTCTTGAACCAAGCAACTCTGCCTTTTCTTTTGGTAATTCCAAATCGCGCACTAAGTCATTTAACTCCGCTTGACTTAACAAATGTGGGGAAATATTTGCATCTGGAACATATATGCCATCTTTCCCTGTTTCTATATCACTAGCAGAATCTTCAGATGAACTGCTGTCTGTTATCGTTGCTGGTGGAACTGGTGGTGGATTTGTTTCATCATGTGGTACTGGTTTCATTGCTGATTCGCAGTTTGGGTACGTGATCTTTGATTTGTTTTTCTTTGTGAAACCAGCAATCTTTGTCAAACAAAAATAACAATCATTGAAGTGATTTTTCGGCTCACGCCAAACCATGGGGACTGAGAACGGCATAGCTTTTCTTTTACCATTCATCCAAGCTATTAACATTGCATTGCACTGTGCACAGCAAATATGTGGTGCCCAGTCCCTCTGTTGGTCTCCTAACTTACAGTCAAAATAACACTTGTAGGCAAGTTTAATCTTTGTTGTTATGTTTCTACGTTGTGGCTTAGGTGTATATTGTCCACAGACAAAGCAGAAGTTGTCTGGGTGATTTACACAAGCACGTCTATTTGATGCCATTTTGAATTACCATACAATATCTGAAAAAACGTAGAAAGTAATTATTACGATGTGCAAAATAAAAAGAAATACACACCGTAGTACAAAACAAATGCTATAAAAACACACAAGTCACCACAACCTGTCACTTGCTCATCAGCAGAGAGCTTCAACAACCGTTCTGCTTGACTGTCACGTAGCGCCTGACCGTTGGGCCGTTGCCCGTTACTATGCTCTTGACTCAGTGTTGCCAACTCGGGATAAATTTTATTTATCAAAATTGTTCGAATTTGTATATAGTTGGCAAAAAAAATTGCTTTAACCTTGAAAAGCAAGTTTCATATTACTGGCATTAAGCCGATTAAAACCAAAATCTGGACGTGGTAGAAAATTTTACTAAAAGTGATTTGCATTTTACACAAAATCTAGACGTGATAGAAAAAATCTAATTATAGATTTGAAATCAGCATACCGAAATTAGCTAGGAGCACCTATTTGGTGTTCTGTAACAAAATCTTTGTTGCCTAGTGTAATAATCGAAAAAAACATCATAATGCACGATTTTTCTATGTAGCAATACTAATTAACTCTTTCTCGCCTACGCCGGTACAAGAACATAATACGTGCACTCGCTCGTAAATTAGACCTCCAGTTTAACATGGATTCAGAAATACATCTCGTTGATGGGGTTCGTTGCTTACTCTACCACATGGACTTTTATATGTAAGAGACCTAACCTAACCTACGAAATACATCTCGTCAGGGCCGATCCTAGAGCCATATATAGCAATGGAGTTGAGCGCGATGTGTCGTTAAATACGTGATTTAAAATAACAGGACCATTTGACCCGAGGCAGTAGTATACCCGAAAAACATCGTAATGCACGATTTTTCTATGTAGCAATAATAATTAACTCTTTCAAATACGTGATTTAAAATAACAGGACCATTTGACCCGAGGCAGTAATATACCCGAAAAACATCGTAATGCACGATTTTTTCTATGTAGCAATAATGATTAACTCTTTCAAATACGTGATTTAAAATAACAGGATCATTTAACCCGAGGCAGTAGTATGCCCGAAAAACATCGTATAACCTAACTATAATTTACAACTATAGTTTACCTTGACTTTCATATGCTTCTATCCTGTTTTATTAATAAAGATTTTTAACTTTTAATAACGTATGAATAAAGATTTTTAACATTTAATTTTATTTTAGTATTTATTTATGCCACGCCGCCTTAGACCACAGCTTAACGTTGAAACCGAATGTTCTTTTTAAAATATAATTAGGATATAATTTCTTTATTATAAAATAAGTTAACAATTATGTTAACAAACAATACTAATAATTTGTAAGTAAAAAATATAATATAAGGGACTACCATAGAAATGTAAGTGCCTATAATTCGATTTTATATATATGTTACTCGTCCGGTCTCGTTATAGCGGATTGGTACACGTCATAGCTCCACCCAGCTACATCGGCAGCCAATCACTACGAACATCTGGTCTTTTGGGGCGGAGCTTGGCGATTGTGCATATAAAAGGGGATATTTTTCAGTTTGGAGTAACAGTAGCTATTTTCGCGTCAGTGAATAATCATTCCCTCCACCATGGACCTGTACGTCTCCCCAGACTTGTATGAAGAGAGTGATACTGCAGCATTAACGACAATTAGCCTTTTTAATGCGGTTGACCGTGATGAATTATTTACAACGCAAACCGTAGAAGATATGTGCAGTGACGCTCCTTACAATCCGACGCAAGGGACTACCATAGAAATGTAAGTGTCTATAATTAGAATTTATATATATGGATGGGGTGTAGTATCTCGTCAAATAGATACTCGCCAAAAATGTCAATCAATGTTATTTTGTTACCCCATTATGCTAAAATCGAAATTTTTATGGCAATCAATGCTCGAACCAAAGATATCTTCACATAATGGGGATCTGTCTGTATACTCTGTATATGTTTTAAAAACATTATTCCTTTAAGGTCCGATGAGGATTTGACACGTGTTATACAATCTTTTGAAGAATCTCGGAATAGGGAGGGTATACTGATCAGTCAACAATGTCACACCGAAATAATGTAAGTGTTTTTCGATCTTTTTGGGATAAGAAGACAATATATTTTCATAAATTTATTAAATGAAAGAAATCAGTACAATAAACGAATATATCGTTACAAATATACGAACAAAAACATTATAATATACAACGAGTACGTACAATTGGAAAAGGTTTTTTATCTGTCTGCATACCATTTCATCGTTTCGGCGAGTGTGACACGGGTCAAATAAATTTAAAAAATTTATAAATTCTTTATCATTTGACATATGCATGAGAAATGAGACGCAGTACATTCCGCAAACATTAGTAAAATATCCTTGCATGCGAAATGGGGTTCACACAACTTCGGGAATATGTAACTGAGCGAGAAATTTTACAATAATAGGGTCACTCCAGGGTTGAGTACCGAGTGAATCAAAATAGTACTGGCGCTGTCTATTTTTAAAATAGACAGCGATCCAGTGAATCCCTTCATACCGATGATGTCTGTGTTCACAATAAGACTACCGCATTCTCGCGTACTTGGCAAACTCAATGTTTCATTCTTCGCAAACACGCCGATAAATTTGGAACGTGTGACTCGCTCCATTACTTTCTGAAGTGTATTAGCATCCATTTTAAAAGTCAGTGATAACGCTTCTAAATCTATCTACTTCTATTAGGGCTTGCGATTCGAGATATACTAGTACACTAATAGGAGCGTCTATTGGCTTGGCGAATTCCAGCCGCACTGAGATGTTTCCGCTCTGCTGTGGGGTTAAATGGGTATTTACGCTAGCAGATAAGTAAGGTGTAATGTCAAACGGATAAAGGTTAAATTGATCAATGAATTCTTCCTGCGTTACCCCATTACCAAGCTCATCACAATCACCTGCAATATGGGTCAGATTACTATAGGCTCTGGCACAAAGAGGTAACACAGCGTCTGATGAATAATCCGTACCCATTGTTCCACCCAAAGCAGTGCCAGTAACGTATAGAGTTATATTTTAAGTCCGAAATTCTCGAATTTAAAGGCACTCTTTTTATATTTTCCATTCACCGAAGCGTGGTCCTGCATGCCGATTAATATCCTTTTAGGAAGATTTCCCAGGGCAATGTTTTCTATCTGCTTCGATGCCAACCCTGCAGGAACCGTATATAGTTTGATCTGCACTCTGTTAATAGGATATTTCACTGTAGCGTTTAGTAAATTTTTCTCAATTTCTAGTTGTTTTGGTGAACTTAATTTCACTCGCCGTACGCGGAGGTATGTGTCCATAATGTGAACCACAACGGGCTTTGCACCCTCTTCTTGATCACATCCAGATTTAAGCAGATCTCAGGACTCGTGCGGGTGAGCTTTATTTTCATATCCACCCCGTTCACAAGCAACTTCTCCTGGAAAGTGAAATCTGTGTGCAACCGTCCAAAACACTCGTATATTTTCTTTTTAGAATTTTTAAATTTGTCCTTTATACTATTTTCATCTTTAGTTTGATAATATCCCTCCCCATTAAAAAGGTAGCCTTCGCTTCTTTGGAAAAGTTGAGGACATTTTCCAATAGGCTCGTAGATGATAGTACCCCGTGCCTGCCGATATGTTGGTCTGATTTAAATATACGTCACACTGGTTGAATATGGCGTGCAGAAAGTTTGTTTCAGGGTATACAGCATATTTGTCATCGCAGACCGTTCCATCAGAATGGGCTATACGTAGCTTAGCGTACATGTGCACACAGCTTGGATCAAAAAAGTAAGGACCTGAGCTGGGTATCACGAATTCTATAGGTGCACTCGGGGAACTAATTGTGTTTAAAGGGTTAATTGTAATAAAGTCACTGTGCTCAATAGAAACTTGGGTTGGAGGGAGCTCAAAAAGGACAGCTCCGATTTACAGCATTGTGAACTACATGGGTGGATGAAGCGTGCCATGGCGAAATAGTGACTCCTCTCTCGACAAGTGGTAAACAAACTATGATTCATGAGATCAATGTCCTTAGCTTATATCAGTCAAAAAAGTGGTCAACCATAGGTTTCATTCGCTTACAGCACTTCTTTTTTGATAGCCTTTTACGTTTAATACCACGTGACCCCTTCTTCTTCCGGGAGCCCGCTTCTTCCCGCCACCACGCATTTTTCTCTTTGCATCTTTGATGATTTCGTCCCGTGTACGCTTTAAATGTTTTTTTAGAGCTTCTTTAGGTTTAGCCCCGGCCAATATGTCTTCTGCAGTGTTAAGGCCTGATTGTAGCGCTTTCCTTCCAAGGTATCTGGCACCCCTCTTCAGCAAAGGAACAGCCGTACGTAGTATGGATGAAAAAATGGACCCAAGTCCACTACCGCGCTGGTATCGCATCCCTCGATAGACGGTGAAAGGCTTTCTATCCATTATAACTCAGTGCGTCGAAAGTGTAGCTTCACTGTTAAGCTCCCGTTACCGAATGGGAAGTTTTCACCCTCAATCGTTCTTATATATATTGATATTGGTTATTAAATTAGTTGCGACATTCACATAATGGGGTCTGTCATATGTAATACTCAAACTCCTTCCTCTATGGTTGGGGATGTGAGCAATGCGCAGCAGGCGTGCCTGGGTATCCCAACAAACTGGTGCTCCACTATATTACTGTAAATATAGCACATGTCTGGGGACCTTTCAGCCAATTTCTCCATCTTCAATTGATCATTAATCTGGACAAGTCATGCTGTGTCTCGTGAAATGTGTCTCTTTGGAAGGCTGCGCTATATCGGCCATTGGCTAGAATTTGAACTTTCTATGGTCTTTAATACGTCTGTTAGTCTTTGATTTTAGGATTAGTGTATGTGCAGGGTTGTTTACGATTTCGTATACTAAATCATTCGTAAGGTTTGAGTTTCTTAAACTTACGTTTAAGCCTCTCACAACATCCTCGGCCGAACCATATTGACCCGGCCCTAGTCTTACTTCTGTACTGTAATACCGTGCAATCTTAGTCCGAGCGATGCGCATAGTTTCATCCATAGCTACCCCAGCTTTTTCACACTCGTCAATGTCTCTAAGAATCGTAAAAACGGTTTCTTTATGTTCAATATTTAAAAAGACGGTGTCCAGCTGAATTTCGCATATCCCCACCTCATACGAATCACGACCCAATTCAATGTGCCCATGGAGTTCTGTTACAAAGTTGGCTAGTGTGTTGTTAGGGTGTACAGACAGGGACGAGGAGGACGGGAGTGTGACGTAGAAATGGTTAGGAGCCATGTTGCATACTATTTAAGCTTCATTATTGCATCAGCTTTTATATAGGTGTTGAAGCTTTCTGGGTACCCTAGCCATTTCACCAGGTACATTTTTCTCCTTCCTGAACCTTTGCTTCCTAAAATTTTCTCAATTTTAAACACATTTTTTTCTAAATTAAACGCAACTTTCTGCAATTCCTCGCGTAAAAGCCTCCTGAGATTTCTTCCCCATTCAAATCTTCAATGTAATACATCATTATCTCACCTTTAGGTCTCACAGCCCTAACTTTAAAAATCTCGCGTGTCCATCCTTGCTCAAAACCCTTTGCGAATTTATTCCCGAACGCGACAGCCTTACATAATCATTGATTTTGAAGCGCGCAGAGTGTGGTGGTGGTGGTGATCCATCTCTTCTCGGGAGCGTACCTCTTTCTAAAACTTCGTTAGGTGTTGCCCAATCGTGCGATGGTGTGAGCGGTTGTAGGATGATGCCAATGATTCCAGAATGTCTAGAAATCTGTATGTGTTTTTATGTGTAAAATAACGGTGCATGCGTTCCTTTATGGTGCGCTGAACTCTTTCAGCTAAAGAAGCCTTATGTATAGAATTGGTTGTGTAATAGCTGATATAAACTCTGTCAACATGTTCTGAAAAGCACGGCCTATAAATTCCTTCCCCATATCCGTACAAAAATAGCCAGGAACCCTGTTTTCTTTTAACATTAGCGTTTTGGTGGCTTTAGCAACTGTTTCAGGTGATTTATTTTTCAGAGGAACAGCCACAGATATCTAGAGAATACGTCTATTATGAATAGAATGTAGCGGTAACCATCGTTATACACAGAATATCTTTGCATGTCTGTTAAATCTGCTTGCCAAATAGAATCAATCGAGGAAGCCGTTGTCTTGGCTGTTTTAAACCTTTTTCTCACAGGCTTATGAAGCGTATAAGCGTCCTGCTCCCTCAAAAATCTTTCAACATCTTTTTTTCCTACTCCGTAAACACTTCTGTACAGTCTATCTACGCCGCCGTAAGAGGATGGGGTAGAAATGTCATAATAGCGTTTAGTTAATACGTTAGCCATTTGCGTATTTTAGAGGCACGTGGGTAGGGTTGGTTTAACCTCTTCTTGCTCCTCTTCAAAGGTGTTACCGCCGGGGGTGACGGCGCCTTCAATTGTGTCACAGGCGTTGCATGTTCCAAGTCTTTTAACCTGTTCAGATTTCCTATCAACGTTTTAGGGACATTTATTTGTTGTAGTCTTGCTTTAATATGCTTCCATCCTGATGGTGATGGCCTATCCCACTTTCTCACCAGATCATGGACAATGTCTACGATATTCGATCCCTGTACCTTTGATCCTTCCACAATGATCTCCCCTGTATCGGTCCATTGTATGGCGGGATCCTCATTCAATAGATTATAAAGACTTAAGCCTTTACTCCTCAATGTAAGTGGGAGGGTATTTTTTAATACATGTTCGATATGTTGTGTGGCTAATCTTTTTGGTTGGTCAGCTGTGTCGTCGGGCTCAGATCCTATGTCGCCATCGTCCCCCTGCTGTGCCTAATAACCACAGGAATCTCTGTAGGGCTCTTATAATTTTCGTACTCGTGAAGAAATTTCTGCAGAGCTTCTTGGTATAAGATTCTTTTCTCATCAGGTGTTTTTTCACTGTTTAATAGGGCTAACAATTCGCTTTCCATTCTTTTAAGTCTGCTTTTACGGGGATCTAGATACGTGTCTGGATTCCTTTGCAGTGAGCGTACACCTCGTGGGGAATCACTACCACTTTCTTCATTATATTAATCTAGTCAGTAAAGGACCCAAAACTGAAAATAAGATGGGGAGAAATGACCCTCCTGTTTGTACAATAATTCGTTTTTTCTTCGCTACAGTTTGGCTTTTACGAGCGAGTGCACGTATTATGTTCTTGTAGCGGCGTAGGCGAGCCTTCTGATGGGTTTTCATTGATACATTGCAATTTATAACGTTAAGACAGATTTCACAGATGCATTTTAAAAAGTCGGCATCGATATTTTTAATAAACATCTGCTGCAATGCCCGGGGCAGTCGATGATAGATTTTTATTAATTCACGGTATTTCTTTAGTCTCTTTGTCATTCTGGAATATACACCGTTTCAGGCTCGTTTGGAAATATATTCGTTCGCAGAAGCACTCTAAACGTGTTTCGCGGATGAAGGTCGCAAAGCAAATATCCGTAACGCGTGCTTGTAGCTTGTAGCTTCTTTATAAACTTCCAAAAACTCCTTACGCTGATTCGGGAACATTTGATTGGCTAATACCCCAATTTGTGATACATCTCTACGTTGCGCGAATAAGACTAGATATTGCGTATTTAACGACACATCGCGCATGTATCTATTTTTGAAAAATAGATTCTGATTGATGAAGAACACGCTTATGTTAAGATGGTGGGAGAATACTGTAAATGTCTCGGCAAACGTTTTATCCATCCCAACATGAGATCGTCAATTACAATGATTGTATGTTCATTTCCCTTTAACGAATTAACGTCATATACGCCTTTGTGGAACAAAATATCATCTTGGTACTCGTTGAACACTGATTGATACGTCGAATAGCACCATATAACTTTACGCACAAATTTCGAGAACATCTCCCCTTTTCTTTAATGATTTTAAGCATAAACACAGTTTTACCACATCCTGTAGGTCCAGATATAATACATGTGGATGGGCTCGTGAATCTGAATTTTTCTACAGAGTCCATTTCTAACACGTCACACTCCTAAGTGGTCATTTACAAAATATTACAAATTTTGAGTGCTGATCCTTATATTTCTTCTCCACAGAACCGTGAATGACGATGAGGTAGAGCAGCCCATCATTACGGATGACCTCGACGACAGTGTAGTTGTGATCTCCTCCCTGAACCCTCACCAGCGATACCGGTAGCACGTCCAAAGCGGAGGTATGAGAACCCACGTCAGGTATAAAGCGACCGAAATACGCGTGTTGCAGCGGTAATAGATCCCCAACCCTCAACCTCTTACGCAACAACACCCCCAGCAGCACCTAATATATCCCTTATTCATCCGCCGCCCCCCGTTCTGTTAAGTCTACAATAATAGAGCCCCAACCATCAACCTCCTACGCAACAGACCCCCAGCAGCACCTTCGCTAATATACCCTAATTCATCCGCCGCCCCCGTTCTGTTGAGGATGGTATAACGCTCGAATTGGTGCGATCCGCAGCCCCCACCCCAGCCTTGACTAGAAATCGGTATAGAGTCAGGGTCGACCCTAGAGTCATGTATAGCAATGTGAATTGAGCGCGGACTTACGCCGGGTTGTAGAGCATATTATAGAGTTTGCTCTTCAGAATCGTGACGAGCGTGAAGTCAGGACGAGTCTGTCCTTTGGATTCGGGTCAGATGACGGTGATGTAGACGATTATTGGGTGATAGTGCCATTTAGACGTTTGGCGGCTGAAGCTGTAGAATATATATTAGGGCGTATAATGCAAGCCGCCCAAAGTAGTATAGCCTTCAATATGGACAACTTCACGGTAAATATTGACCATGTATACCGTGTTGCGGGTCATAGTGCCATACCGTATACTCTTAACTTCAATTCTCAAGCGATTTAGACGACATATAAACGTCGATCGTGGTTGCGGCTTTATAGCAGTACTCTTAGCACGTATTTTACTGTACAAAATACACGAACTCAAAAAATTTGGTTGCCTACAGTCGTGGAGCATGCCCGTAAACTAGCTGTAGACTGTGAACTTGAATTTGACTGTAGTATGGGTCCTGAAGAGATGAGAAGGGTAGAACAGGAAATGAATGTCCGCATAGTTGTGTTTGGGTTGGATGATCGTCGTAGGACTGTGTATGTTTTTAAAAGCTGTGTGAGAGATCGTACAAGGCCCCTACTTATTTTAGGATTGTCAGGGACAACGTATCTCCCCATCCGTAATATAAGGTGGCTTTACGCGAGTTATGACAAAAGTCGAAAATATGGGAGACATCATGATTTGTGTAAGGGGTGCCTCGAGTTTGCGGATGATATAGTGAGACATTGTAAAGAATGTCACATGGTATGTGAGCAGTGTAAAAGCACCAAATGTGAAAGCCGTGTAGTTGAAGCTGAGAAGAGAGACTGTGATGTGTGTAGACGCACATTTTTCAATAATAGCTGTTTTGATTTCCATAAATCAATTGGCACGTGCAGGAAAATGAGAATCTGTGAATGTGGTATGTTTCACACAATGGATAATTGGGGAAAATTTAAGCACAAGTGTGACGTAATTCACTGTCCTACATGCCAGGAGGAATATAAGGCGGATGGAGTAAAGCATGTATGTTATATGAAAGATGCTAAGCCTAAAAATAACCCTTGTATAACTGTATACTACGATATAGAAACATATACGAACGCTGAAACCAAAGAGGTAATTCCACATTTACTTGTGAGCCAGACTATCTGTGATGAGTGTATGGATATCGAATGTGACGAGTGCCCCAAATGTGGTAAACGGACAAACGTTTTTAAAACGAATGTCAGCGATAGTCCTGTGAAACTATTTGTGTCCTATATTGTCAAGTTAGCCGACAAGTTCAAAAAAATGACTGTGTATATTCTCGCCCATAACGGGGCAAAGTTTGACACGCAGTTCCTTTATAAGGAGTTGCTTGAACACGAATCCTCTGAGATATTTACAGGTGATCCATTGAAAAGAGGCAACAAATTAATACAGATGCAGATAAGAGGCAATGTACAATTTAAAGATACTTTATTATTCACACCTTGTAAATTAGCAAAGCTACCCAAGGTGATGGGAGTAGCAGCTGAAGTTTCCAAAGGATACTTCCCATACACTTTCCTCACCAGCGAGACTTTAAACTACGTAGGCCCACCACCCCCCAAACATTATTTTGACTGTATGGATGAACGTGAAGACTTTGATCGATACTACGACAGTTTTAATGAAAGTAACCCTTATAATATAGCTGATGAATGTGAGCGTTATTGCGTGAATGATGTGCGCGTGCTTAGAGTATGTTTCCAGGCCTTTAGAAGGATGTACATAGCCCGTTTCAAATGCGATCCACTGCAAGTCGCAACCACCATCGCATCATTATGTTTTACGGTGTTCAAGAATAACTTCATGCCGAAAGACACCTTAGCCATTATTCACCGAAACAACCCCGCAGTTACGGGCACAAGGCTATTTACTGGCTCATACACCTACAGCAACAGACAGGTGTATACATAAAGCACGCCCGCAACACGGGTGAAGTACCCATTAAGATTAATGGACGTGTTTTTTGGGTTGATGGGTTAAGTGAAAACCGTGTCACTGGTGTGAAGACTGTGTACTCCTTTAACGGTTGCTGGTGGCATGGATGCCCCCGTCCTGAGTGCGGAGTCACCGGAGATATCCACGGTAGGTCTCCTGCCGACTGTCTTGCATCGACCCGCACCCGCGATCAACTTATAGGATCACAGTTCACTCACAAAGTCTTGTGGGAGCATGAATATGATGCACGGATGGAGACAGACGAGGTGTACCGTGAGGAAATAAAAGCGATCAAGCGTTCAATGGTGCTGGATCCTCTCAAATGTGGTGATAGCTTGTTTGGAGGACGTACAAATCCTTTCAGACTATACTTCCCACCTACGGAGGGCGTGAAGCTCCATTACTACGATTTCTGTTCTTTATACCCATACGTGATGAAGAGCATCCGTACCCCGTGGGCGCTCCTGAGAAACTGGTGGGACCTAGCCTACCATCCATCAATGAATTTTCAAAAAATTTGAATGATCGTTACTTTGGGATCTCTTTCGTAGACGTACTCCCCCCACGCAATTTATGGATGCCGATCTTACCTGTCGTTATCGACGACAAGCTCATGTTTCCCCTGTGCGTGAAGTGCGCGGAAGAGGATAACGGCGAATGTAACCATATACCCCACCAGCGTAAGATCAGAGGCGTATATACAAGTCCTGAGTTGGCCCTAGCCGTGCGCCATGGTTATAGAATACTGAAGATACATGAGGTGTGGAGGTTTCAGAAGCTACCCAACCTTTTCACACCATATATAAACACCTTTTTGAAGGATAAGGTTGAGGCATCAGGGTATCCGCGAGGAGTTGATACCGAAGATGAAAAGTCTGCCTATATTCAACGTTACCGCGACCGCGAAGGTATACAACTTGATCGTGTCCAAATTGTAAAGAATCCTGGCAAGCGCTTTAGTGCAAAGTTGTGTCTAAACAGTCTATGGGGAAAATTTGCGCAGAATACCGGCAGAGGGAGCATTCATTTGGCACAAAGTTATAGCGATGTCTGGGATTATGCCAATGCCCCCGATAAAGAGGTCATGGAGATCGTAAATGTAGGTAATACTTACGTAATAAAGTACAACAACACTGAATTTGCCACAGATACCTCAAGGGTTACAAACATACCTGTGGCCAGCTTCACAACAGCCTACGCCCGTATAAAACTTTGGGGTCTATTGCATTCTCTTGGGCGGAGAGTATTGTATGCCGATACAGATAGCGTGATATTCACAGAGAGGGAGGGTGAATACATGCCCACTATTGGGGAGTTCCTCGGCGAGCTCACTGATGAGATCAAGGATGAGTATGGGGACAACGCATACGCCGACTCTTTTGCCTCAACAGGACCTAAGACTTATGGGGTACGGGTCAGGGTGGGGGAGGAAATGAAATATATCGTGAAGGCAAAGGGTATTACGCTCAACCATGCGAATCGGGAGGTTGTTAACTTTGAGTCGTTGAAGGATCTAGTATGTTTGGATGAACAACCTCCCCAACTAATTGTAGGCACCCACAATTTTCGGGCGCAGAAGCTGGGGGGCGTGAAGGAACTTAGGGGTACGATGGTGTGCCGTAACACCTATAGGAAACGTTACCAGATACCTGGTACCTATGATACCGTACCCTTTGGATACCAATGATGCTTCTAACTCACACGTCTTGTATATAATCGTATCTATTGTAAATATATATATATATAATATATTATATATATATATATATAATATAACTTGAATATCTCGTTTATTAAATCGTATTTGTAAATATATATAACTTGAATATCTCGTTTATTAAATCGTATTTGTAAATATATATAACTTGAATATCTCGTTTGTTAAATAAATCATGTTTCAAATAGCGTTTCACTTTCTCCTTGTGTGTGTGTGTGTGTGTGTGTGTGTGTGTGTGCAGGTGAAAGTTCTAAGCTCCGCCCACTGTAAGACCGTGAGTCATGCTACTATCTGGGAGTCCCTGCGTGGTCAGTCGACCGCAGTAAGCCCGAGAGATCAGACGTGTATTCAGATCAGACGTGTATTCAAATGGCTACCTTTAATATTGCTTGTACAACGTTTACGAAATGGTATTCAGTAAAGTGCCAGGATGTGGTGGATACCGAAAAACTTCCTATTCATCCCTCCTATGCCTCTTTTAAAAACACATTGGATTGTGCGAAGTTCCAAGATGTACAAATACTCTACGGATGTTCTGGTGAGACCGTTGAAGGCTTTCGTTGCACAGACGATGTGCTGAAGTATACTGCAGAGCTAAACTTTATAAAGTCTCACATACACCGTGAAGTAAAAAAACAACGCGTGCAGAAGAGAAGCAGCAGGTATGGATAATGAGTCTTGCTGATGGGTGGTGTGACAAGCGGTATTACGTCATGCTACACCATGTCGATTACTCATACCCTACGACTGGAAATGTGAATCTCGTGATCATGGACAATCTTAAGTATTTTTATCACTATATTAACGTATATCATGATGAGGTTCGTAGTGAGGTTGTGGCTAGTGCCCTGCGTGAATTTTTAACAGAGTTTAGAGACGAGTATCGTTTGATGGGCAGAAAGGAAAAATATGAACATATGTTCCTCTCAAATAGTGCGCCGGAGTGTGGAGATATTTAGTAAAACATAAAATGTTCCTAGTTCTTATCCAAAATGTCTGGTGCGTAGGCTGGTAGTGATATTCTTGTACCGGTACAACAATTCGACTCGCGGAACAAGCCCATTCACGTATCATCGAGTCAGCCGCCCGTCGAACCATTCCTGCCTACCTGCGTGCCTCACACGGCTCATAGTTATCTCAGAGCTTGAGCCGAGTGGACGTGCGCTCCTCGAATACGATGGAACTTCCTTTGAGCAGCATTCTCAACGCCTCGTACGATGTGTCCGTGACGAAATCGTTGCGCGTGTTCAGGCGTAATTCCGGTACCATTAGCTATGTACTGGAAACGGAATGTAGACCGACAAACAAACGGGTTTATTTAAGTATCGAGGAGATGAATAGAATCTTTGTGATAGTTGAGAAGTGGAGTGAAGATCGTTATAAAATACCTGCTAACGTAGGTACAAGAAGAGAGCAGATTAGTGACGCACCCTCATACGCCGTTGTATGTACGTTGTGTATAAATAACGATCGGCCGTGCATTGATATACGGTTGATGTGGAAGAATGCTTCTGATAATAACGCTCTTATTCCTACGCGAAACCGTTTCATCCTCGACAGAATGTTTGAAATCGTCGGATTCCGTAAACTGAAACCTATATTAGACGCGCGTGTTAAGGATATGTCTTATTTTGATACAGTACTTGAATACGCATACACCGCTCTGCTCGATGGGTTTATGTTGAGTGAGTTCACGATTGAAAAGCTCGAGTCGGTAGAAATAAACCCTCGATTGGAAAAGCGTTCTTATAAACTTGTGTTTAATAATGTAGCTAACGATGAACTCTTTGTGCGTGCTTTTGATTGTATTCTAGACGTATTTAAAGATGACTTACCAACCGGTTGTAAAGTGGGAACAAAAATAGTACTGAACGATATGAAAGCCCTTCATATCGAATACAGGTTTCCCTATACTTTAAGCGGTGAAATATTATTAAGCCGCATATACTGCGTAATGCAGAGCAATAATGATGTAATTGTAAACTCGATTAAGACCGAGTTTAGTATTTTTTTTAAAAAGTGAATTGTATTTATATTTTGCTTGACATTTCTCCTGTACTGATTATACGCATATTTCTATTGAAATGTATATTTATTTGAAAAGTATATTTATTTATAAATATATCTCCATAATGTGTGTGTGTGTGTATATTTCTCCTGTACTGTTATGTACATATTTCTATGAAGTGTATATTTATTGAAATGTATATTTTATTTTATATATATCCATAATTGTGTGTATATATTTCCTGTACTGTTATATGCATATTCCTTAAATGTATATTTATTTTCTATATATTTATAATAAAAAGAATGATGCAATGTTGTTTTATTTAATTGTTATGCCTTCTACTACCGGTATTCGAAATATAATAATGCATACAACGGTATTGCGGTATCTGGCAACATTTAAGCCTTCTAAGCCAATGGCTGATTAGGATATAATAATGTATACAATAATACTGCTAAAAGAGGTATCTGGCAACTCAAGCCATTTACAGCCAACTGGCTGATTAGGCGTATATAATAATAATGTATACAATGGTATTGCGGTATCTGACAACCATTTACAGCCAACTGGCTGATTAGGAGTCTATAATAATGTATACAATGGTATCGCGGTATCTGGCAACTCAAGCCATTTACGCCAACTGGCTGATTAGGAGCCTATAAAACAACGCCAACTCGGCTGAAGTCTTAATGTGCACTTGGCTCCTGCCAGGTGAACACCTCTCCTCCTCCTTTCTCTCCTTTCTCTTGGGGGATAACGCCGCCTCCAAGTTCCCCCCCACCCCCCTTTGGAACAACCCCCCCCCTTTGTAACAACCCCACCCCCTTTGCAACATTACGTCATCACTTGCAACATTCTTGCACTCTCCCCTTTTGCGGCTATACTACTGTTCTCATAGCTTCGAATGCTTCTTCACTAACAAGGTGAACTCCTTTGATCGAAGTATTCCGCGTTGGAGGAGTCTCTTTCTTTAATAATTAACTTCGCTCCAAGGAAGTATGCAACGTTCCCGAGTCTCCTCGCTTCTATGAGTTTAGGGAGCTTTTGTTTACGAATTTTACGTGTTTCTTCACATACATCGTCACTGACGAAGATTTTTTATCTTTTCAGCTTTCTTCTGTTTTTTAGTATTAAATCTCTGTGAGTTTTATCCTCACATATTACTTTTATAGCTGAAGTGGGCGTCTTAGATTCAGTCATGTCATTAACTTTAGAATTTGCTTTTTGTGGTGGAATTTGTTTTTTTTATCTAAAAGCACTTTTGATCTTAATATTCCCCAAATTCAGTCTATCTTTTATTATGTCCTCCACCTTTTTCTTCGTTTCGCCGTTTGTTTCTCTATTCATTTCAGATACCCCCATTATGATTAAGTTATTGGCACGTGAATTATCGTCTAGGCTGTTTAATTTATTCCTAATTGAATCGTGCTCGTTTTTTATCATCTCCATGCTACGATTATTTTAGTAAGCGAGTTTAGACTAGAGTTAAGATCCTTTATCTCGTCGTGGCATACTGAATGCTCTTTTCGAGCTCTATATTTCTTATTCCAGTTTTGCATTGTCCCTCTTTAACAATTCGTTATTAGTTGTATAACTTTTATTACTGCCTCAACGTCTTTGATTACATTATTACTTTTGTGCACTAAGTCAAAGAGGGAATTATACTTATTTGCTAGATCCTTCATTCTAATTTCAGGGCGTTTACCTGACCTTTGGAAGCCATTTTGAGCAATTTATGGCATTAAGATTCACTCGTTCGTTCGTACGTTTAAAGGTCTCGGTTGTTTGTATACCCGTTACTTCAAGGTCACTGCTTGCCGTAGGACTATAAAGGCAGTGCCGGATGTCGCTAGAAAATTTTGAAGATCTTTTATGTAATATTACTAGTTAAGTATTGCAGTTTATCTGATGAGATTGTAACTGCGTAATCTTGGCACATTCACAAATTTTAGTGGAGAAGTAACACAATGGTTCACTGACTTTGAACACTGTTAATTTTGATAGGAAGAAGGAGCACGAAACTGACAAGCGTCACCGGCACAAATTGGAGGAGAAAAAATTGCAGGTTGCAGGTTACAGTTGTTTGAATGCAAATTGAGTTGAAATGTTATAAATGGGCACCTGAATAATGATTTTAATATTATATTAACGCGCGAGGAAATTATAGTCTTTATATAAAGTTAGGTGAGTGACACCAAGTCGATGGGGCCTGTTACATAATGAGATCTCACTTGCCACTGAGGTTTTCTTCAAAGAGAGAGGCGCGCGGTGTGATGCTCAAAACAGAAAAGGAAAGCTTGAGGGAGTCTCGCGATGTGACGTCATCTTGGTCGCGGCTGTGTCGATGGAACAATGGGCTTATTGTGCAGTGGAAATCGCGAAAGTATATATATATTGAAAGTAGTAAGTTAACTTTGAAACTGTAGTCACATGTTATTTGGGCTATATAGAATTTGGTCATCGCACAGAACATTTGAAAGGTTGAAAGGTATATGTTATCTGGGCCATACAGAATTTGGTTATATTTGGTCATGTGTCATATTTCAAATATTTCAAATGCATAACGTTAGTCCTTGTGTTGCAGGTTTAGTCCGTCAATCATTCAGCCAACTTTATTCATAAAAAATATACTGATTAGGTACAAAAGTTTACAATTTAATAACAGATAAGCACGTGTATTTGGAGATTTTATGCATAAAATCATTTCAAACCGTGAAACATTTCCTAATATTAGGGGTTGGGGAATCTAACATTTTTTTTAGGACGAGTGGTTTCTATGGCCATTTTGGATGCTGAATACGAATCCGGCTAGTTTTGGGACTTAAAATGAATTTTTGACCTGGTTCAGTGTTTTTTTTTCAAAATGGCGGCCAAAAAAATCGATTTTTTTTAATGATAAAAAAACCGCTACCCTTCACATGAAATATGTCTTTTTATATGTTTTCATGGTCGCTGAACTCGAAAATGAACAAATGAGAGACATTAGACGTGTAGTTAAGCAGATAGGTGACGAAAATTTTGAAAAAATGCCCGATCCATATTGAACATAAAGGATGAATGAGGCCTCCCACCTCATAGAAAAAAATAATTAGTTGATAAATTCTTGCTATATTTTTACTCATAGTTATGTTCATTCTTCAATGTTGTTAAGTATCTAGTGTGTCGTAATACTGATGTTTTATTTAGGCTTACTTTAGTTTTTTGTCTTGTTCTGGTGTTCTGGTGTTTGGCTGCTTTCTCTTTTGTGGTTTCTTGTACTATCAATGTCGTGCTAATTTACTTTAATAATAATTGTATATATTACTTTAATAATAATATATATGATACATCTTGCATGACTATAATTTGTATTACCTATCATATTTCGGTGTTATATGCCGACTAATGAGGTTTCATTGCACTTGCAGATCCTAATGCTTAGTGACTGCTGATTGGTAATGATGGCTGGTGAAAGGAAATCACACAGTGCCGCCAGAAAAGAACTTTTTGGAGAAACCTACACAGACGTGGACGAATTTAAACCGACTGGAAAGTTGCCACCAGGGACAGTTGTGATTGGTAGGATGCTTGCACTTTCAAAAAAGCAGTAAAAGGACAGAAAAAGTCAATGACTCGAGATGATGCCAGCAAGATAGTTGCAAATGAACTAAGACGAGATTGGATTAATAAAAATGTCTACCCCATGCATGAAAAAACAGTGGCGAAAAAAATAAGAGACGATTATGAACATTTTAACAAACTGAGAAAGAATGAACGCTGCCAACAAAAACCTAAAAGCATCGAATGGTACCAAAAAGCGAGTGGCTTTAATGATCAGCTCACTAAGAACACCTACAACATTAGAACTGACGATGAGGATTACAAAGCAGAACTTGCAGAAGAATTTGGGATCAAAATGACTGATGAGGATAGGACTTTTTATTGGAATAATTGCTTTGGTGCGTGTAAGGCCATATGTACAAATGCAGTACCAAAAGATTGGATGAGACAGAAAAAGAGTAAAGAAACTCGTGAAAGATCAGCGGAGAAAAGCGAAAAGCAACAGAAAGCAACTTGAGAGAGCAAAGGGAGCTAGAGGGAATCAGAAATTATTGAAAGGTTAGCAACTTCAGTCGATTCTGAAAACGATACGAGTTTTGAAAAATCAACAACTGCAAAGACAGCTCCTTCTACTGATCGTGAACTTTGCTCATCGGAAGAAGACCTAAGCAAGGAGAAGAGTAAAGAACAACAAGCTGCATTTCCGACAATGAAAATCAGAACAAGTAAAAAAAGTCTGAACGAAAACTTGATGCGGTATATAGTCCAGTGTCTTGCCGAGACAAGAACTATTCTGAAGAGCTTTCGAGAGTGATAGTAAGAGTAGCTAACATGGTTTTTGATCAAGATTGGAAGCTGAAGGCAGATGATAATGAGAAAGATTGTGAAGGTGAGATGGAGGGTGAAGACGAAGAGTTACAAGTCCGTCACCAGTATTCAGACTTGACGTATGTATTTCTGAACCGCAGATCAATAATGCAATACTTGGAAGATGCTTCATACTTGAATCTAGAGTATGTCGCTCAACAAATCCTCAACAAAGAGGATAACGTTGTGAGTGTAGGACTTGACGATGCGACCAAGGCTGTTGGCCACCGGCTGTACGATGTCAAGGCTGACCACATCACCATCGCTGGTCCATCTGGCATGAAAAAGTCGCTGACAACTGGATATCTGGAAAACGTCAGCCATTCCGGAGAGGATGGAGCCAGAGCTTACGAATTCAAATTGAGTTGTCTAGCCGTACTAGCAAATTCTACCACTGACGAACTCAAATCTCAAATAGACTTCTGGATGTCTGATTGAGCTAGTGAATGTGGAGTACTTTTACAGCATCTTGGAATCGATTCAAACAAGATCTTCAAGTGCTGCGTCCATATCATTTTAGGAGTAGATCACGCTATAGACAAAGTGTTTAAAAATACGGAACAGAAAATCGGAGTACATAATCTACTTCAAGTTACGACAGGAGAAAAAGTTATCTGTTCTCCTGGTTCTTCCATTCATACTTTGGGACTCATTGCAATTACTAAATTGCTCTCTCCCAGCCAGGCCTCCCATTCGGTATCCCTATATAATGACCATAAATCTTGGATGGTGGATATTGGACTCAAATGTGATGGATTCAAAGGATTCGTAGCAAGCCGGTTTGGGAGAATCGCCGAGTTAGCAAAAGAATATCCATCCAAGCTTTCTTTGATGCCGTAGTAGATGTCAACAGTACAACTTTCATCCAAAGTCAATGGTTTATGTGTTCCCAAATTTACGCAATGTTGGGTGAAGTGATGATTTTTCCCATGATGGAGTTTCTTGGAATTGACAAGAAGGGTGACGAGAAAAGTGAAAGAACTTGGTCTGGAGTAAAACGTTCCTTTGAAGGCAAGATGGTTGAATTGAATGACTTGATGGCTGTAAGGAAGGAACAAGCTAGATCTGGTAAAGATAAATTTGAAGCTCTAGTTCTAGAGGAAGTCATTGATACTGTACATAATCAGCTGTCTTGTATGGACTATTTAACAAGATCAGACGATGATGTATGCCCCTCTGACAAATTTAAGATGCGAATCAGAATTTTCAAAATTTGACAACCGAATCAGGGCCAGTGGTGGTAGCACATCCATTTAAACGCACTTGAAAAAAAATGTTATTGTGACTAACGGACTTCTGATAGACTCTTCGTTCGAATCAAATCTCTTGAGGATAAGAAAGCATTCTGGAAATGGGCCAGGGGTTCAGAAAAGTCAAGAAAGTGAAGAAATTAGAGAAAGATTTTCTAGCTACTGCATGCTGCAAAGAAATTGTCCCTACTGAAAAAAAAGAGAAGTTCAAAAAGAAAAAAGCTGGCAAAATATTGGCGATTTTGGAAAATTGCAAGAAACATGGAGGCCCTATGACTCCAAACAACCTGGATACTCTGTACAAACTGAACGAAAAGCAGCTCCTCACAGAAATTGCCTCATTTGAGACTCACCATCACACCAGATATTCGTCAAATGAGACGTGTTAAAGTGAGAGACGGGAAATTCAAAATGGGAAAATTTAGTGTAGATGAACTGAGAAATTCTATTAAGAATGCCTTACGACTAGAGAACAATGCTACTAGTAATAGTGATAGTTTATTGAACAATGTGTTGTAAATATGATGATTTCATGATTTGAATTACATCATGGAACTGATATGAATGCCATGTGTTTCTTCCGTAGATTGATTTTTTAATAAAATAATACCTTTCTTTTCCATTTTTTGCCTATAACGCTAAACCACGCATCGAATGTCTCTGATTTGTTCATTTTCAACTTCAGCGACCCTGAAAACATATGAAAAGACATATTACATACGAGGGGTAACTGGTTTTCTTAAGCATCAAAAAGAGAAAACTATTTTTTTGCCCGCCCTTTCGAAAAAAATCCACTGAACCCAGGTCAAAACTTCATTTTAGGTCCAAGAACCAGCCAGATTCATATTCAGCAGCGAAAATGGCCGTAGAAACCATTCGTCTTGTTGGCAATTTCCAAAAAAAGTCATTATTCCCCGATCCATACTAATATTTTATTCGGATTCATAGTTATAAAATTAAAGAAAATAAGGAGTAACGGATAACATCTAGAAGTTCTCTTTTCCCACAGGGAGGGGGGGTTCGGCATGACCTTCGAGAGTCACCTGAGGATGAGTAATTAGGCAATAGGCGTTCGTACAACTCGAACCTTTGCGGCGGTGAAGGTGGGAGTCAAACTCCGGCTTTCGTTGCATGAGTTCAGGGGAAAACACTACAGAAAAAGTTCAAAATTTAATGTCATTTGGCCAGCAAATAAGACAGTTTTAATGACTTGTTATTTGTAACTACATATTATTATTATTAGTAGTAGTAGTAGTAGTAGTAGTAGTAGTGTTGGTGTTGTTGTTGGAGTATCTTAAATCTTGTAATATTTGCTTACACAGAAGGGTTTGAACTCTTGCTGCCAAGTCTCCATGAGTAGCGATACGATATCTGATGAATTCACATTTATTTCGAGCAATTCAGCTCATTTCTCTGTTAATTGCTTTGTAAAATTTTAAAACTCTTACTATCTAGCATTTTTCATATACTCTCTCTCTCTCTCTATTATATATATATATATTAGTGGTGTACCGATTAATCGGCATTGGCAGAATCGGCCATTTTAGGGGCATCAGCATCGATCAATTTCAGCTGACTCTCTCACCGGTTCTTCGAAATTTTAAAATTTTCATTACAAAATAAAATCTATATTTATAGAAAATTGAACGGACAAAACAAACACTATTAATGATAATTAATTTATACTCATTTCAAAGCGTAATTATATAAAAATATTTTACATTTACAAAAAAGCAGAGCTTAATAAGTTAAGTTGCCCATAAATTTACATTTTCTCTAACTGGTTAATCTCTTAATATTATAAACTATTGTAATCTCCTACTCTACATTAATAATAATTAATTGTACTTTATAATTTATATATTAAACCATCTTTTTATGTTAACTTTTTTAAAATATTTTAATAATTTTATAAACCCAAATTATATATCTATTTTTTTATTCAAATTGACCACCTTTAAAAGACGAAATTTTAACGAAAAATTTTGCTGTCGTTGACATTGTTGAAGAAAGAAAATACCTTCAACATAAGGAAAAACAATTACTTTAAATATTGATATTCAATTTATAAACTAAAATAAAATTATTTTATCATTTTACTAAGTAATAAAACTTTTGGATCACCTGAAGATCTGTCACCCCAGCCTTTTTTAGTCAGCTTTATAAGGCCAACTAACAAAAATATCACGATCTAACCTAACCAATCGTTAGGTCAACTAACTGTACGCCCTTGACTATTGGTTAGGTTAGGTCGTGATATTTTCGTTAGTTAGCCTTATAAAGCTAACTAAAAAAGGCTGGGGTGACGGATCTTCAGGTGATCCAAACTTTTTAACACCATTTTAGCTACGGTATATGAGTAACAAATTCTGGTACTGTGTATTTGGGAGTGAGCTGAGGAAAAGCATTTAAACAAATTTAAAATGTAAAAATATGAAAATTTAAAGTTTTCACATTAAATTACTAAAATTTATGAAAGGAATTGATTTTTTAAAATATAGGCAAAGAATTTTCATCGGCATCCATCGTTATCGGCAGTTTTTCATGGAATCGGCATCAGCAGCATCGGCTAAATTTTGGAATCGGTACATCACTAATATATGTATATATAATAATAATGGTGTGACGTGTGTTTATAGGTTCGTTTTTATAAAAAAAGTCGCCCTAAGTATTTTGAAGAGAGGCGTTAAATGTTGGAGAAAAGTAATTTTTTTTTAAATATAAACCTAAAACTGATTAAATAAGTTAAAAAGCACCTTTTTTGACATATATTAGAATCATATTAACCTTTACTGTTGACTATACAGGGTGTTCAAGAAGTTTCTTTAATGGATTTTTAAGAGGCTAAGAGGTTTCTCAAAATAAACAGGTTTTTTAACCTGAGGGATGCGAAAGGTGTTCAGCTAAGAGGTCCCCGTGCTTAGCAAAAATCAGCCTATATAGAAAATTGAAGCTTATTTTTCAGTGAAAATTACAGAAATACGCAAAATCAGGAAGAATTTTTTTTTTTTAAATGAGAAATGGATATAATGTATTTTACAGTTGAAATTATTTTCTGGTAGTCGTAATTTCAATATAAAACTGCTTGTGTCTTTCAAAGAGATACTGTGTTTGCTTTGCATTTGTTAATATTCCTGTATTCGGCTGAATAGACTAAACACACTTTACAATCTAGTCAGTCAATTTCATTGTTTTCTTTTAACTGCAATCATCAATCAAAAACCCACTTCACAAAAGTATGAGGCCGAAAATGGAATTAAAACTTTCATTAATGCTTCAGACACTAGTTCTGGATACTCTCTCTCTCTCTCTCTCTCTCTCTCTCTCTCTCTCTATATATATATATATATATTATATATATATAAAATGAAACAAAATGAAAATGAAAAGGTTTATTGGCAGACTATAGTCCATTTGACAAATATTATTAATACAATGAGTTCACACACTAAGGATAGAAATATATACAGTTGATTAGAAATAATACTGTAATGTCGAAGTGGAGCTACAGACAGACGTTTTCGCACCAAGAATTCCATAGCTTAGACTGCAGTGGTTCCCAACCTGAGGTCCCGGACCCCTGGGGGTCCGCGAAGGTAGTACTGGGGGTCCGTGAGCTTTCAATATTTGAGAGGCTCCAATGGAAATCGTACATTTACCCACGATAAGGGCGCTTAGGCTAAAATTTCAAGTTTCCTTGCTCTTGGCTGGAATTATTAATACTTTTTTTAATAGGCTGTATTTTAATTGCATACCCTCTTATATGTCCTTTATTTGATAGTGAAAAATGAGAAAACGAGTTAATTATTAGTTAATAAAAACAGTTTGTTTGGTAGACGGAATCTTTCAAAAAAATAAAAATAAAAGGGGTCCTTTGTGGTGAAAAGGTTGTGAACCACTGGCTTAGAGGATAAATGGCAGGACTCATGGATAGCTTGGATAATCGGGTTGGTTGATTTTTTAATTCTTTGCATTAGACTGTATTGAGCACGTCTTGTTACCTCCGGGAAGCTCGGGACATTGCGGGTAGCAAACATTTGCGAAGCTGAGCATCTCGGGGGTAATTTATGTAAGAGTCTAAAAGACCTGTTGTACAGCAAATTTAGGGTTCTGCCAGAACCTTTTTTATAATTCACCCACAGTTGCTGTCCGTATATATTACTGCAGAAAGTACGAAAGAGAATGTCTTTAGTTTCACTTGTACAAAATCGGAAGTTCCTTATGGTCATATTCGCTTTAGCACAAAGGCTTCGAGATTGTTTTCTTATATCCGAGTCATCACTTAAGGAGCTGGTAATAGTTTGACCCAAATACTTAAACTCTTGTACTTCCTCAATTACTTCACCATTCATTTTAAACTTTATATCAGCTGGCTGATTACAGCTTTTAGGATGAAATTGCATAACCTTAGTTTTTGTAACATTAAAAAGAATATCATGTTTCTGCGAATACACTCCGCAGACTTTTAGTAGCCGATCCAGACCTTTAACAGAAGGACTTATTAACACCATATCATCGGCATAAACTAAGTTATTTATCTTTGTGTTATCTATACAACATCCCACTGTTGCCTCATTAAGTAAAGCAATTAATCCGTCAATATACACATTAAACAGCATTGGGGAGAGCAAGGAGCCTTGTCTCACCCCGCAAGAGGAGCCAAAACACTCGGATAGTACATTGCCCCACCTAACGGTGAAAGATTGGTAGGAATACCAAAATTTCAATACGTTTAATATGTATCATACGTGGGAACCTTCCTGTCTTCTAGTTTTTCAAATAAAATATTGTGGTTCACCCTATCCTATGCCTTACTTATATCTAGGAAACAGCTATAAATAGTTGAATTACTGTCAATGTATTTAGATACTGTTTCGTTAAGTACATAGATACACAGGTCAGTTGAGTGGGACCTTTTAAAACCAAACTGATTAGATGTCCATAGGAAATCATTTAATCGGAGTGACAAGAGTTTTTCTAGTAGTTTCGAGAAGCAGGAAGCGACAGCAATAGGCCTGTAATTATTGCTGGACATAATGTCTCCGTACTTATTTTTGACCAGGGGCAAGATATATACCCTCATGAACTCTGCAGGGATATAGCTATGAGCAAGCATGGCTGATAGGAGCAATGATATAAACAGACATACTACGTCATTTGCATATTTTAAGTGCTCATTCGATAAGTCATCTACCCCTGACCAGAACCAGTCTTTAACTCTTTAATTAACCTCTTTACTTCAGGAAATGATATCAAAGTATTTTCCCTTGTCCCTCCCACAGTAGTTTCGCTGCAATCTATCTTAAGATTATCCCTACTCACACTGTTTAAAATGTTAGAGTAGTGGTTTTTCCACAGCTTTGCAATTTCATCCCCCCGACACCCCATCGATTGTCGGAGGGAGGACATTTTTTACACCCGTTTGATTCTCAACAAATTTCCAAAATTGTTATTATCGTTATTTATGCGAGCTTCACAGGCTTTGATGCTCGAATAGACTCTTCTTCCTGTTTACATCGCCTTATGGCCGCCTTATACTGACCCCTACTTCTACACATATTCATGTATAGGTCTATCTATCTTGGTCTAAATTTATAACATCTGGTAACTTTGAGCGTGGAAAATGGGCAAAATAACGAATATTACCCTAATTTGTAATTTGTATTAAGGTATAAAATACATTAGACATGTCACATTAAATATTATATCCTATAGGTATAGGCATAATTATCTATACCTACACAAATAAGAGACTAAATAAAAATATACATTTATAAACCTCATAAAACCAGACATTGTTGCTAGTTAAAGTAATATTGTAAGGGCACGTAATTCACATCTCACATAGGTGCCTATCTATATTCTTATAAGTAAACGAACCACAAAACATTATACATTTGTATCCATTGTTGCTTTTAACTTTACAAATTACAATATAGTTTAATACTAAAAATGGCAACTTAATTAATAAAAATGGCAATATAGGATCACAATTACAAAATATGCACAACACAAATTACGCAATACACATCACAGTTCATACGCATTAACTCAACATTTATCAGTAAATCAAATGGGTCATAAATGCCGTGTTGCCTGATGAAATACTCAATCGTATTCCTCCATCATTAAATAGGACCATAGACAACAATTCAAAGTCTAAACATCGGCGACAACGGCAACAGATAAGAAATAAGGAGTGCTGCCAAGTGCCAACCCTGCCTAGTCGCCATTTATTAATTATGAAGAAATATTAAAAATAACACTAAGACACGCGTTATATTATACGATATTAGTGATGAGATACAGATATTGCATTATTGTATTTGTAATAATCAAGAGCAATAAGAATTAGTTCCCAAAGTAGTATGACCGCAAAATGTTCGAGTGCATATACAATTGCAATGTTGATCAATTGTTGCAAGGTGCCAGCCCCTTCCCCCCTGGGGGGTGGGGGTAATGGGGGAGGGTGAGGGTAATGGGAAGAGGGGTGGGGTAACGGGGGAGTGGTTGGGGTAATGGGGGAGTGGGGGGGGGGTAATGGAAAATACATGAAAAAGTAAAAAAAATAAAAAAAATAAATAAATAAATAACAAGAAAAAGGAAAAGAACAATAACCAAATGAGAAACGTGGTCTACAGTGAAGTCTTTGAGGAAGCATTATCTGTTGAAGAGGAAACTAAATTACTTTCTAAGCAAAGTGTCATTACTATGTCCAATAATTTCGAGGAGTACGATCCAGAATCTGAACTGCGATACACCTCCGAAGACTTTGATAGTACAGAAAAGATCATGGCTCAATTCGATCCGAATATGGAAAATACACCAAGATGCATTGAAGAATTAGATGATTTGGTGTAAAGGGTCGATGAAAAGCTGGATGAAAATAATAAAGAATTGAACGAAACCAACAAAGAGTTGAAGGAAATAAAAAAGGATATTAACAGCCTCAAGTGACTTCTACAATATCTTTTTTGGAGTCGACGATAGTGAGGAGAATCGACGCAGCAAGAAAGCCAAAATAGAACTAAGTTGTCCCCTTAAGACAGAGGTTTTAACAAAATAAACGATATGTTGAATTTTTACCACATTTTATTATTATCCATTCAATTTTAAACCGTATCAGATGTACATGGGAGCCGCCGAAGGCGGCCTGTACGAAGCATGCAAGCCCGAAGGCACAGCTTGTTTATTTAATTTTTTATCTTACATACTATTTTTTGTTTGTGTATTTTATTGCGACAATACTGTCGCCAACATTTGATGGGATGTTGGCGACTTTTCACCTCTGAATGTATTATCTTATACCAATTTTAAAAACTTACTCTACTTTCAGATATAGATTAGTTTTTCAGCAACTAGTCATTTGGTACCATTTTCATCAAAATCGAAATTAGCCTAGGAGTCGCTCAAAGAGTTTAAAGAGAGCATGTTTCAGTCATTTATGGTAAAATGCTAACTTTGTAACTAATGGAGATAACCCTATCAACCTGCCGCCCCTCGTTTTCATCCTATGAGTTACAGTTTTCAAGATATTTACCACTAAAATATGTTATTATTAATGTTTTCATTTATATTTGTAGTAATTTTTTCATCCTCATGTAGGACCAGTAAAATTAACGGGGGAGGTGGGGAAGAATAATAAAATACCCACTCCGAACCCACCCCTGTCCGGCATTTGCATTTTATTATTCTCTCGGCCCCCACTCTTTATTGATAAACAAATTTACAAATTTTCTCTACAATTCTATCCTGTGTTTTCTTTGAGAAGTCGGGATACTTGTTTCGGTGCTGCTCGACAGCCTGTAGTAATCGTTGCCGTTCCTTATGGTTGTCAATTATTATTGTGGCATACTCTGTATTCAGCTTGACACCCCTTTCAGCGGCATCGTTTGCCACCTTCAAAGTTCTCACGAAATTCTCTGCGACCTGATAATCCGCATCTTGTGGCCATTCAACCACGGTTTCTGTAACCATTCATCGCTCACATCCAAGCAGCTGAACAAGCAATGAGAATCAGGGTACACACTAGTACATATAGTCCGGTATCTCGCTTTTTGCCGTGACAGTGATGGCTGTGAAAGTTGGCCTCCCGATCACCGTACCTGTCCTTAGTCAACTTATTGTCCCAATGTAGTGTAACGAACTCAGGATGGTTCTGTCGAGCCGAATCCAGAATTTCTAGCGAAATATTATGTCTGTTTACCATGCGCTCACGGTGCGTAGTGCATCAGGACGAGCTGAAGTTGGACAAGCTGGCGCCACACACTTTTAGAACTGTAGCTACTGTCATGGTTGCCTCAGTATCACTCATTTTGATCCTATCAATTGTTAATGTTAGCTTGGGGTCCTGCACGATACGTTTGGCGCTTTCAGTACCATGAACTGCGGCCTTGTTGATGGTCCTAGTGAGAAATCGGTGCTGTCAGGCTCTCCGTGGTCCTCTGTCTCACTGTCATCTGACAGGGCGCCGATTTCCTCATCTTCTGGGGCTGCTGATGCGCTACTCTGAGCTGATGTAGTTCGCATTGCTGCGTTCTGTTTCTGGAGCGCCCTCAATGTCTGAAGCTTTTTCTTATCAGCAAAGATTTTATCGTTGCCACTAAGTGTAGCTTCTCCTCCATCGCGCTGGTCCAGATAAAAGCTTATGTCTTCCCTTTTATCATCAATCGTAAGAAGCCTATTCATTAGGACTTCCTCGATAGCATCAGAGCCTGCAATATCCCGGAGCTTATTGAGTTTATTTGCAAAGATGGCCCGTTTATTGTCTGAGTCACTCTCTCTTTTCTTATTCTTGTCCAACAGCCTTCACTCGTGCCACAAAGTTTGCAGCTTCGCTACGCAGTTATGCGGCCGAATGGTCTTTTTACAGGCCATTTTTCCAGAAGGTCAATACATTGTCTACAGTTATTTTAAATGCTTCGTTCCTGTTCTGTGATGGGCTTTGATTTACATGGAAGAAAATCTGGAGCACTCGTCGTGCTGTAGGCAACTTTGCGCCACATACAGAGGAGGACGGCTGACCTATAAGGAAATGAACTGTTTCATTCCTCAGAACGGGTACAGATGGTGACACTGGCATTTATACGAGGAAGTTCTTGAGGCGTCTGAAGTCTTTTACCACTACGAGTTGTCACTGGTTCAGGATCCATCTTAGCTTGAGGAAGTTGCGGAGGACGTAGATTGTTTATTGGGATACCTGGAAAAGAGGTATTATATTACATGCTGGCCAGTTGACATATGGTATCTACATACAAAAGAAAGTGACCAATTTTATATCATTTCATTCCAACTGTGCACAGCAACTTACATCAAATGAAATTAATTTTTTTTAACACAGAAGTCACTACGGACGTATTCCTGAATCACTGCAAAACTGCGTAACTCTATGACAATTGACATACTTTGATGTCAAATATCTTGAAAACCGTAACTCGTTCCGACATTAAAATCGTTTCCAATCGCATTTTCTCGTCGAGAGGATCACAAAGGGGGCAAGGTTGATAGGGTTATCTCCATTAGTTACAAAGTTAGCATTTTACCATAAATGACTGAACCATGCTATCTTTAATCTCTTTGAGCAACCTAGGCTAATTTCGATTTTTATGAAAATGGTACCAAAAGACTTTACTTGGACCAAATAATGGGAGAAAACACAGCATGCTACATTTTTCAAACATTTCCTAATTTTGAACACCCCTAATATACAGGCACTCTCCACTTTGCGCTCTTTCGCTATAGCGCTATTTTTATATTAATACCCTAATTCGCTTAGTGCTTTGCGCTATTCGCAAAACGCTGTCGGCGTCGTACGCTGGGCAGCGTTATCGTACGTGTTTGCCGCACAGTGCTTCCACTTCTAGGTTAATTCTACACACTATACTATTTTAGTTATTTATGTAGTGTACACTCTTGTTTTGTATCATATAAGTAATAAACAATGCCCAATATAACCAATTACATTATATTTTATTTAATGTCATTTTATAGTACAAAGAATTAAACCTATTTACATTATTAGCAATACGAAAATAGTCCCCGCTTAGCGCTGTTTCGCTTAACGCTCGGTTTTTCTGGAACCAATTAGGAACGCTACGTGGAAAACTGCCTGTGGGTGTGTGTATATATATATATATATATATATATATAATCAGTAGAGAACGGAGTGTTCCTTGGTAACCGACATTTACTTAAGAAAAAAGAGTATGATCAACGCCCACGTCAACATTATGAAGATTTTATATCCAAACGTTTCGGAAGGTAAACTTTCATCATGAATGGCTAAAACCAAAAATAATAACAAAGTAAAAACTAGCGAAGGACTAGTTAGACAGTTAGACAACCATATAATGTAATTAACAAGTCACAACTTACAACTTCACAAAAGTAACAGACCGATCTCGAGACCCAATTTGCAGATCTCGATCTCGATCTCGGTCTCTGCTATTTAGATCTCGGTCTCGATCCCGGTCTCGACAGACGCGGTCTCGGTTTTTCTCCCCGAGACCGTAATGAAAAATATATGTTATTGGCATACTCATGATGGTGGCTTGGTTGAACAGACACAATTCAGAATGTTTATGAAAGTTTGTAAAAGTAAGGGACTCTAGATATTCACTAATCAGTCACCCTGTTTTGAGTTGCCACGTTTGTCTTGGGGGGGGGGGGGGGGGGGGTCTGGACTTTATTAGGTTAGCGCTACAAAAAAAAATTGCCCCCCCCCGCCCCCGTCAGATTAATTTTATTGAAAATGGAAACACTAAATAGAGAATTATATACATTATATATATAAGTGGGTTGACATTGAAGTACTGATAAAGATATTAAAGTAGAACTTAAAGAGGAAATAAAAGGTACCGTATGTTATAATTTCATTATAAATTTTTAAAATTATCACAGAATTCATTATACCGGTATATTTTTTATCATTAAAATTCATTATAGATCTCTTTGGGCTGAGTGAATGTTGAATTAATGTTATATATATATATATATGAAAATTATTTCACGAAGGTAACACGTGAAAAATATTTATGATGAATAAAACCACGAAGGAAAGGAAACACAAAATGGTGCTCAAGCGCTTTCGTCTAATGACATCCTCAGGAGTGTTCCTGAGGATGTCATTAGACGAAAGCGCTTGAGCACCATTTTGTGTTTCCTTTCCTTCGTGGTTTTTATTCATCATATATAATATTATAATATATATATATATATATATATATATATATATATATATATATGAAAATTATTTCACGAAAGTAACACGTGAAAAATATTTATGATGAATAAAACCACGAAGGAAAGGAAACAGAATGGTGCTCAAGCGCTTTCGTCTAATGACATCCTCAGGAACACTGTTCCTGAGGATGTCATTAGATGAAAGCGCTTGAGCACCATTCTGTGTTTCCTTTCCTTCGTGGTTTTATTCATCATATATATATAATATATATATTATATATATATATAATATATATATTATTTATACCTTATGCTAATTGCCATGCCTCTGTTTATAGTACCGATATGTCAATTTATTTTTCATAGAAATGGTGTTGGAAAATGCTATACAGGAAACTCAAGCACGGAGAGTGAGCAGATACAGAGAGACAGCGCTCATTCTCACAGCAGCGATGACGAAATAAAACAGAGTCAAACCAAAGTTCCGAGACTAATGGCAAAATATCAAAGCTATCGGTCCAAGCAGAAGAACGTTGAAACTGGGAAGATTTGAACCGCAGGGAACAGTTGCGGCGGTACCTCTTAGAGATCGATGAATCTCATATTTTAGACAACTGCTCTCCACTCCAATAAAGTTTTGGCACCAGAAAAGGGATAAATTCCTATCACTGGCCAATATTGCCACGACTATTTTAACAGTGCCTGCCTCTAGTGCTCCAATTGAGCGTGTATTTAGCCATGGAGGCATAATAATGAGGCCCCACAGAAGTCGAACTTCAGCAGATCTTCTGAGCATGTTGATGTTCCTTAAGTGTAATGAGCACCTATCATACTTTAAATAAATGCACAAGTCAAACTGGGTAGTGGGTACGGTCATTACACCTTCTGTAACAGATATAAAAAGTAAATAAATAAAAAGTACGTGTATGTACTGTATATATATATTCATTTGTTAATTTATAGGCTACACTTTTTGCATTCAACACACTACATCTGAGAAAGTAATTATTAGTTTATTAATATACTTAACATAGTCTAATTTCCATAGTAGTGTAAAACAAATTGAAAGGGCATGATCTTGATCTCGATCTCGGTCTCGAATTTTAAGGGTCTCCATCTCGGAAGGTAGATCTCGATCTCGAACCTTTGATCTCGGTCTCGATCTTGGTCTCACAGGATCAGGTCTCGGTCTCGGTCTCAGTCTCGGACTTGGTGGTCTCGACTACATCACTGATATATATATATATATATATATATATAGAGAGAGAGAGAGAGAGAGAGAGAGAGAGAGAGAGAGAGAGAGAGAGAGATTATAAAACTATATATATTGAAATGCTAATATTATTATATTTTTCTTCAGTGATAATAATAATGTATGGTTAATTTGATCTAGATACAGTGCGTTACAGTGACTAGAAACTATGAACACAAGAATACATAAAATATTTGACAAAAAGTAACGAAACTGTGAATTTAGTGACGATGAAGTGAAATAAATAATGTCTTGATTTCTATTTAGATCACGTGTCAAAATTTCTGGTACCTGAATTTTGTGTTTCAAGAATGTCGATCAGAACCAAATTTCTGGTCCAAATAATCGCAATCTTGGTCTTTCTTATCTACTTACTGTTTATAGTAAATGATAGAGGTAAGTCCCGTGATTATAATAATGTAATTGGTATTTCTGAATCTCGAGAGATTGTTACACGTGTTGTGAAAAACCATAATAAAAGAGAAAAGTTTCATTATTGAGCAAGAACTTTCGGTCAAAGTATATACTGTATATGACTAACTTCAGGTGCAAAGATGGTCACAAGTAGTTTTAACTGGAAGGTGGGTTTATATTACATAGCTATCACTTTTATCGCGCTGTTTTATACCGTTATCATAGTTACAGTGTTAATAATGTTTCATTACAATAAAACAATTGTAAATAAAATAACTGTAGAGGTAGACAGCGCATTAATAACCTACAGTTAGAAGCATTTGTTAACGCATAAAAGTACTGTAGAATTTTCACTCGGATTCCCTTCTCTATAATTTAAAATTTTCACTTTATCTTTCGTAAATTTGTGTCCTTTCTTTCAACCTCTTTTCTTTGCTTTCATTCAACACTTTCACTCGTCTTTAAGTTTTCTTGCATCTTTTAACCTTCCTTCCTTAAAGAGACAACCTCGTAGAGACCAGCCCCGGTGTGTTGTTACTGTTTGGTGTCCTTTCAATTCCTTCGTATTATTTCAGTGGTGAGCTTTTCAACGACGGGGTATTAACTCTTTGGGTTAGGTTAAGTTATAGTTAAACAAGGTTAAGTTAGATTAAATTCGTTTAGGTTAGATTAGTTTAGTAGATTTTGAATTAAATGTTCCATCGATGTTTTGCATTGGTACCTATGTGGGTATCTATAGGTCCCTTTTTGTCTCTTATTAATTATTATATAAATAATATCATTTAAACTTTTTATTTGAAGATGAATTTATTACATTTATTATATATTATACATATTATTACATATTTTGTCAGTATGTTAACTGTAATTTGTGATGAAGATAAATGAGGGCTGATAACGAAATTCATTCTACGCAATTCAATTTTGGTATTAATTCCAAATGTTTTGTCGGGAAACGCATTCTTTAGAATTTAGGTTGTTGTTGTTGGTGTTTGTGGGTTTGTTCACCTTCCTTCGCAACATCTAAAGCCATATGTCGGAGGGGACCTGCAGCTTTACGTGAGATCGAACTATCTACATAAGCTGAACGCAGAGAATATACCCCAGACTCAATATCGCTAATTTCGCCGATCGACGGAAGTTCTGTGGTTACGACGATGGCCATGACGTAATCGGAAATGGTAAACAAATTCTCATATTTAATTCCTAACTTTTTCTTTTCAAACAGAAACAATTTCTCCCACTTTTGAAAAGCAAAAGAAGGTGAAAATATAACACATTCCTTTTCAACATGTCCAAAACTTAGATCTTTAAGGTAATATTCTTTTGTTTGCTGTAGTTCAACTTACTGTATTTTGAAGTAACTTCTCTAAACTAAATTAAAATTCTGTATAGTGCAAGATTGATGATGGTATTGACTGTATTCTAATGAAAATATGATATTAAATATTAGAATATGAATGGTTTTGATATGTAGCCTATTTATTACATGGTATATAGTAAATATGAGTATGGTTAACCATAATATATGAAGATGTCTAAAAACTATACAATACGTTATTCTCTAACTGTTTCGGAGAAAGTTAAGAATATGTTCAACGTCGAGGTACAGTCCCTTGTACTTAAATAATAAAAGAGTGAAGTATTATTTTACAGGGCTTAAATGTGTCTTTTATCAACTATCTCAAAAACCCTTGTTGGTTTGAGAAAAAAGAAGTCAAATGGAACATTCCACTTCGCGACAAAACTTCTGGAAACAACTTTCGAGAGTAAGTAAAAGAGATCTGAAAGATTTTCTGAATTAACTCTTTAAAGTAAAGTTTTGTAGTTTCATATCAGATTTAGAGGACTTCCTTCATAAATAAAGAGCGCCGTTGCGACGCCAGAGGTATTACTTTCAATCACTCAGTCACAAAAGGCGCTGAAGCTACAACACATTTATATTTTAGAGTACTGAGATGCCTTCCAAACTTCTTCTTAGTGGGCCAACCCAAAAGCGGGACTACCGACTTATTCTTACGTCTTTCCATGCATCCTGATGTCATTTCACCAAAGATAAAAGGCACCAACTGGTGGACGAGAGCGAGATTTGGTAAGAAATAGGAAAAACTGAGATGATGCAGAAATAAACATTTTCAAAATTAGATAGTCATCGTAACGACTGTAATTGTTCTTCTGTTTTAGGATTTTTAATTTATATTATAAACCTATTAAAGGAATAATCGTTCCTGCTTTCTACCTAACACAAATCGAACATTATTGTTTGAATATCTTTTAAAGAAAGAACTCCAAAGGCCGTTGCATCATTTAACCCTGGAAAGTCAGCGTGACCTAATACAATAAAAATACATTTGTTTTTCTGGAAATGATGTCTTTTATTGTACGCAAGTTAATTGTTATCATTGTTTAGTAACAATAAATTGTTTAATTCAACCTATAAATGTAATTTTCGTTATGGGGTTATGTGGACCTCTCTTCTGTGCGGTCCCACATTGTGGTTAACTGCAGGGCCGGATTAAGACCTTTAGAGGCCCTAAGCACTTAAAAGATTTTGGTGCCCCATATATATGTAATTCAAAATATAAACAAAAATAAACCATAAAATAAAATTTTATTTTTTGAAATGAAACAAAACTTACAGTAAGATGGAAAATAATGTTTATTTTTGTATACTTCTACTTCATTTATATTTGAAAAGTTTTCTCCTACTTTTTTTAATTGCAAAGTCTTTGATCAGATCCTCAAAACTAATCTTACGTAACACATCTGCTCTATACTTAGTAGAGATAAGGCATCCAGCCTGCCTTGTTGCATAGTTGTTCTGTTGGTATTTTTAATATACTTCAACTGAGAAAATGAACGCTCAGCTGAGCAATTTGTGACCATTAATGTTAAAAATATACGAAAGGCAATTTCTACATTTGGGAAGGCACACTCAATATTGTCTTCTACAATTATTTTATAAAGTTCAGCATGACTGAATCTTGTTTTTACATTTACTATAGCACACGAAAATATTTAATCTATATGTATTTTTAATATGGCGCTCAAAGATTTGATATAAACAAAATAATAACGCAAAGCGTAAAGTGTGTGATTACAACGAAATATATTTATTCTCTCAAAAGGGTTGTTGTTCACTACAAATTCAAACAATGAAAAAAAATAAATACTATATATGAATATACAGGGTGGCCCAAAAAAAATGGCACCAATTTTCAGAAGTGATATCTCAATAACCATTGCAGTTAGGGATTTTAAAAAACAACCAAATGAAAGATAATTATTTTCTCTTTAAATACTTATTCAATAGCTTGATGGTTATAAACCCATGTAATGCCAAAAATTGGCTTATAAGAAAAATATACAAAAAAAAGTTGCGCATTTATATTTATTCCTTTTATTTTTTTCTAATTAATTATCTTCTAATTTACGGTCTTTAAACGAAGTTCTGTCGTTTTAAGTTAAACCTAATTTTCAATAAATGGCTCAATCTGCCATCCATTATGGTCAACCACAGCCTGTAATCTCGCCCTCCATTTTGAAATTGCCTTTGAGATCGTCACTTGTGAGAGATTTTCCCATGCAGCCTGAATTCGTTCACGAAGATGGTTCACATCACGGATTTTCTGACCATGGTAGACTTCTCTCTCTAAGGCAGACCACACAAAGTAGTCAATGGGGTTTAGATCTGGGCTGCATGGTGGCCAATTATTTGGTTCGATAAAACCAGGACAATTATTATTGAGAAATGTTATTGTTTCCTTGGCTGTATGAGATGGGGCTCCATCTTGCATGAACACAAAATCAGTGCTCGTCTCCTTGATCTCTGACAACATTGGAGACAAAATGTCATTACAGTAGTAAATTGAGTTAATTTTAACGCCTCGCTGAATAAAAATGATGGATGTTTTGTTCTCAGATGACGCTGCAAGGGAAACCATTATCGAATCTGAAAATGTTTTTTTTCACGCAAAAGTCGTTTTGGGTCAACATGAGTTTTGTCGCCACTGCTGCACGAACCCGATCATTTTGGGTATTTCGTGGTGTTTCGACCGTAAATCGTTTCTCATCAGAAAACCAAATTTTTTCCACAGACTCATTTGACCGAAATCTTCGCAATAGATTTTTACATCGATGGAAACGTCTTTCTTTCACAGGCTCCGATAAAGCAGTAACCTTCACCCTCTTAAATGTTTTCAACCCAAGATCTTTTCGAATTATTCGCTGTACTGATGAACGTGAAATCCCGGTTTCTTTCGCAACTTCACGTTCACTTTTACTTGTTCCCGGTTGTTCCTCTTGACTTAAAACTATTTCATTTACTTTTTCAATGTTTTCTGGCGTTCTAATACTTTTTGGTCGACCACTTCCCGGACGCCGTTGACTGCTGCCGGTTTCTTTAAGTTTTTGTAAAAAATGTGCCACAGTTTTTTTTTCCAATTTCTATTTGGAAATTCGTAAAGGATTCTGTTTAATGAATATCCTTTTTCTTCACGTAGTGCTTGTATAATGTTCTTACCAGATTCTCTCAATCCCATCTTGAGGGGTCTGGAATAGAAAAATTTCATTTAAAATTAGGATCAAGGAATAAATATAAATGCGCAACTTTTTTTGTATATTTTCTTTGGAAGCCAATTTTGGGCATTATATGGGCTTATAACCATCAAGCCATAAAATAAGTATTTAAAGAAAAGAATTATCTTTCATTTGGTTGTTTTTTGAAGTCCCTAGCTGCAATGGTTATTGAGATATCACTTCTCAAAATTGGTGCCATTTTTTTGGGGCCACCCTGTATATAATTCAGTTTTCAACAGCTTATAGGCTATAAGCCGCGATTATAATAGTATAATAAATCCATGGTAAATCCGACAATGGAAAATTTCTGTGGTGCCCCCCTTCCCTTGATGCCCTAAGCACGGGCTTATTTTGCTTAATGGTTAATCCGGCCCTGGTTAACTGATATACTAAAGTATACTAGTTAAACTCTGAACATGGAAATGCAAAACTTCATTTTTTACATGGTGGTCGAAATGTGACAATAAATCCCACACTAATGTGACAATAAAAACATTTACACTGCTGTGGAAATAAACTCCGTCTATTAGTGTCGGTTTTATTGTCACGTCTGAACATGGAAGTTCAACATGAAACATGTTAACGAAATTTCTTATTTTTTCAAGGTCAAAAACATATTAATGGCACTGGAGTCTCTTTGAGGCCCTACGTTAATGAATTTAACACACTCGCTTCCCACTTACAAGTCAAATGCGGGTTAAATTCACCTCAGAGCGATATTTCTCCTTCTTGCAAGCAACTGATCACTTGTGATGCAAGCACTTCAACATTTTGGGATAGTTCTCGGACTATGAAAGAATTAGAAAAAAATTTAGTAAATAATAAAAAAAGTGGTAAAGATTTGTTTTCGAAGCTAATGAAAAGAAGGTTTGGAGAGAACTCCTCAGGAAGTTTATCACCAAAAGAAATTAGTGATGAAATCAGAGGGTTCAAGTTTATCGTGGCTGACATAATTCGAATGGTGCTTCCAGATGCTCGTATTGTGGTCATTTTAAGGGAACCAGCGGACAGGTAAATTCTCTGAACATTTTTTGTGTTTCTAAATTTACAACTGTTATGTTACAGATAGAGTTTTCTGAAACCCCTTGAAAAAAATGTCAGTACAGTGAAACAAAGTTTATAGGGTGCAAGTGAATAAGACAACTCGAAAGGGGCCACGCGCAATTTAGGCCGGGCTGAAACTATAATTTTTGTTTGATTTTAATTTATCAGAGTGACTAACAGTTGGCTTTTGATATAAAAATAAGATTCCTGAAAAAAATAATTGGTGGCCACCAACGTGTGTCTGGCCACCCCCGTTTTTGTAAAAACATCTAATGCCGCACTAGCAAAATCAGGAAAATGGCAATATCTCTTCTTCTGAACATGCTAGAGAGATGGTTTGCATACCAAAAGATGCAGAATTTGATTTAGAACATTAGAACAAATTATTAAGAGTGGTATTTTTTCATAAAACCTTTAGTTTTTGAGTTATTTTAGAAAAACTAATTTTTGGGGCCCATAGACCCCCTTTCAACTGAATGTCAACACAATAAAACATTCTCAAGCTGCAAATTGACATGTATTAGTGGTTTTCAATCAGCAATCATAATCAATCAAAATCAGCCATTTTAAATTCATTGAAAATGCTTTTTGACATTCCAAAACGCCAAACATTAAATTATACAATTAACAAATTGTCATTTTGTCATATTTTAGCATGATAAATAATAATCTAGAACTTAAAATATTTTTTAGACACAAAATCTTTCATTAATTTACGTGATCTAATTTTGTTTCTAATAAGACCATCTCTACGCTCATGACCTACAACAGCCAAGGATGCTTCAGTGACAAGCTTGATGTGCCTTTCAACATTCTGACTGTGGCACTCGTGATCCAGTTTCAATGCGGTATTAATGATATCACGCAGTTCATCATTACTGAATTCTTTTAATACAGGTGGAACAGTTTCCCATTGGGACATAGCAGACAGCTTGTGGTATGCAGAAGCTTTGAAATTGATGATTGGCTTTCTAAAGACCCTAACATTCTCATCTATAGCAGGATATTCATCAGTACCACCTCATGATCCTCTTCATTCTCATCATCACTTTCAATTATTCCACCTGCAAAATCATTGCTACTACCAGATTCATCATCAAAATCCTCTATAACTCCCCTCAGACACAGAACTTTATTGACAGCACACCTCCTCACCTCTTCATCTTCATCAGCCAGCATTCCAACTAAAATATTTTCACCATGAGCAAAATAGCTGTTATTGTTTAATACGTCATAACAAATTTCTCTAATTTTCCTGTCAGGGAATTTATTTACTCTTTGGATCATATTGAATAGGTTTCTTGACCCATCACTTAGCCTCTTATTAGCCTTGATATTGAACCAACTGTGAAAGTATACTTTGATGATGAATTCTACTATGATTTTGAGGTTCTTACTGGGTCTTTTTTGTGAAACAAAAGCGAAGAATTCTACAGGCTAAGGTGAGCCATCGAGAGTGATTTAGCAGGCCAACTTCTAAGAGTGCAAGGTCTTCATCCACTTCACCAGTAATAATTGCTCAGCAGATGCAGTATCCATAGTATTGGTCTGTTGATAAATTATTGACCACCTCATTTGGTAGAAGCACAAATGCAGGATAAGGTATAGATTTGAAGTCCACAACATTCCATTCTGACACATCCCCATTGAGCTGAGAACCAATAGGGCCAGAAAATTTGTCTGGACTTTTTGTTGTCCCATCTAAAATTATGAAGATGTGTCTAAGTGGCAATTCATTTAGATGCAGAAGACAAATATCCCACTGAAGAGGTTGCCCTAAAAACATTTCCAAATATCTGATTGACCCATGCATATGTCCTGTGTTAGTATTTGTCCCATCTGCTTTAACTAAGTTTAATTTGGCCTCAAGTTCTGTCCCTTTAATGATCTTATAAATGCCATGAGCAATGTCAATGCCTTTGCCACTCTCCGGGGTAAATTGGTCGAGGTAGAAATCATCTGAAAATAAATGTAATTAATTTTACAATTAAATAAAAATGAAAAAGGAAGGAATAAAGTTAACTGGACAGTTGTCACTTAAAAAGAAAATTTTTTAAGTAATTGAAATATTACTTTATAGTACAGTAATATAACAGCATAACGCCTATAACTGTATGACAATCATTTCCATTTACCTGGCTCTCCAGTAATGACATAATGTTCCTCTAGGATTGTGGATGTATAATACTTTTCATTTACTTTGTTAACAGCAAGTGTAGCATCCTTTCAGCTCTCAATTTAGCTCTCTCCCTTCTCAACTTATTTCTGAAAAGTATTTCAAAAATATTGGCCATGCATTACTGCATTAGCATTATACAAATATACAAAATACAAATGTCAGTGTCCTGTTTGAAACTAATTAATATAAATACAAAATAGAAATTTTGACGCTAATTAAAAATAATAGTAAATCTGGTGATTTAGAACTTATAGCAGAAGCTAAGAAATGTAATATCTAGAGTGATTAAAAACATACTTATCAATAACATTTTGTATGTTATCTGGGGTGATTACTCCAAAGTCCACCAATGTAGCAGAACCAATAGCCGCTCCTGCTCTATCACTTACTTGATATCTGTTAGGATATTTAAAGTAGATTTACATATCTATTGTCAATGAATAATTTATTGGTAATCTTAATCTCTTAGTCACAATGATTTCACTTTAAGCTGTATTAAAAGATTTATCTTTCAGTACTATACCTGTCACATGCTTCAGCTAATGAGCGTAATCTAGTTCTGTTCTGTAATGTTGAGACTTCTGGAACATAGTCTGCATCAAATGAATCATTACAACTGTCGCTATCTGTCAACTCAGGAATGTCCATAGGTTCAGGAGGATGAGGAGGAGGAACTGATTCTTTTGCTTTTGAGATTGAATAACCCGTGATTTGAATTTTAAGTCAGTGGCTGTTTCTGGGACTTCTTTCAGGTGCAGTAACCATGCCTAGTTGTTTCTGGTCCTACAAAGTGATTATACAGGGTGTCCCGTAAGTCTGGACCCATAGGGATTTATAATATATTTTTTTATTATGTTATTATTATTATTTTATTATTATTTTTTTATTATTTTTTATTATGTTTTTATTTGTGGGGCCACTTGAAAGCCAAAGTGTACGAGGTCAAACTTCAGAACATTTTCCACCTTAAAGCACGCATTGTGGAGGCGTGTCAAGAAATTTCTGCGACTGTGATTCAGAAAGTGCTGTCGCAGTGGAGATTGCGTCTTCAACTATGTGTGCGACACAACGGCGGACACTTTGAACAGATTATGTAATAAATTTTTGGACTATTTTGTAATTTTATTATTTTTCCATATGGTCCAGACTTACGGGACACCCTGTATTTCATTACACTATAATGTATCTTTTATCTATGGGTCTCTATATGTAAATTGAAATTCTTACAAAAATGAGAAAATACTAAAATATTACTTATCATTAACATCATTAATAGTGTATTATTGATATTACTAACTTATTAAATGCACTTTAAAAATTGTAGCAAATTATTAATAATTGATAATATTAATAATTGATAATTAATTAATATTAATTAATAATTTACAACTTGAAATTCAATCAACAGACCTACCTCATAAAACTGGTAATCAGATTCAGTCATTTTTAGTAAGTGCTTTTTCTCTGTATCTGCCAACAGTTTGTGATCATGTTGATATATGTCAAATAAAACGTTTACAGTTTTCAGAAAATCATCTAGATCTTGATGATATTTAGGTCCCCTTTTCTTTTTGTCATACTTCAGAAGGCGGTTGAATTCCTTTATTTGGGTTTTCAGTCGGCTCTGTATGGCATTTACTGATATTGGATAAACATTATATGTGACCCACAATTTATGCAATTCCTCAGAAGTAGCTCTCAGTACAGCATCTGTTTTATAGTCTCTGAAACACAAACACCTTTCAATAACTTGCTTCAACGTAGGCAATTTCCCTAAAGGAAACTGTTCTGCTGGCATAAAACGTACATCACCAAGTACTTTAGCAACTGTTTTCCTTGTAGAAGTCATACTTTATATTGCAAATGTTGAATTCAATGACAAATTGCAGTTGGAAACTTATAACAAAGGCACCTGAAAAAAAAAGTTTTCAATTTATTACGTTTAAAAAAAGTTCATGAAGAAGGAAAAGTCATATCATGTGATCACTATGTCCATGTCAACATCCTTTTAGGGCAATGTTAGTAATCAAAAAGCCAAATCATGCTTATTTTAGAATTTCTTTTGTCACTAAGGTCCGTCAAAAGGGGGTCTATGGGCCCCAAACATTAGTTTTTCTAAAATAACTCAAAACCTAAAGGTTTTATGAAAACATACCACTCTTAATAATTTGTTCTAAATCAAATTCTGCATCTTTTAGTATGCAAACCATCTCTCTAGCATGTTCAAAAGAAGAGATATTGCCATTTTCCTGATTTTGCTAGTGCGGCATTAGATGTTTTTACAAAAATGGGGGTGACCGGACACACGTTGGTGGCCACCAATTATTTTTTTCAGGAATCTTATTTTTATATCAAAAGCCAACTGTTAATGACTCTGATTAATTTTATCTTAAGTTTTAGCCCGGCCTAACGCGCATAGCTTAAAAAGTTTCAGAACCACTGTATTTGTGTGCTATCATTTCTGTAAAATTATTATATATATATATATATATATAACTTGATTAACCTTGGTTTTGCTTCCGCTCGAATTGCTTATTCTGACGAAGGTCAAGCTTGTCATTCCACCTTAGACCTCCAGTTTAACGTGAAATCCGAACCACGCCCCACCAGCAGCCCAGCGTCTTAACCACTAGGCTACCCAGGATACCCATTTATCTACCAACCAATTTCTTTATTGTGTAGAAGGATGAACAGGTGGGTTTTGCTGCGCGCCGCCTGCCGTCACCGGGTCTCGATCCCAGGACTGATGGATTCATAATCAGCGACGCTAACGACTACACCACCACAATATATATATATATATATATATATATATATATATTAATATCCATCTTTTCCCCCGTCTATGACCTCCAATCTTTCAAACTCAGTGTCCAAGCATCTCGAAAACCCTGGACCTTGATTTTGGCTCTCTTCTTCTTCTAGGAGGAGGGGCGTTTTTGTGGGCATTCGCTCTTGCCCCCTCTTTCCTGCACACACACACACACACAATATATATATATATATTATATATATATATATATATATATATATATATATATATATGTGTGTGTGTGTGTGTGTGTGTGTGTGTATATATATATATATATATATATATATGCATATAACTGCAATGACCGCGCAGTATATAAATGAATAGAAACGACATAAGTGTTAAGGAACGTTTCTGCACACGAGGAGGAGAGATAACGAATTCGTTATCTCTCCTCCTCGTGTGCAGAAACGTTCCTTAACACTTATGTCGTTTCTATTCATATATATATATATATATATATATATATATATATATATATAGCTCTCCGTTCATCCTCCTCCAGTTCGGTCAATGGCCTGTCAGTTGCCGAACCCTGAAAAACGTTGCCACTCAGCCCTGTTGAAAAAACCTGATCTCTCTGAATCTGTTCCAGAGTTGTTCCTCTTCTCTCTAAAGCTTTCTTGATGTTATCATCCCATCTCATCCTCGGTCCTCCACCATCCGATCTCCACTCGTAGTATATTTTCGGAAGTCAATCCTCTCCCATTCTCTTTAGATGTCCATACCATCGTGGCTGGCTTCTTTCAATATACTCAAGCACTGGCTCCACCCTCAGTTCCCTCCGTATGAAATTCCGCAACCTGTCTCGGCGAGTGACTCCATATACCAATCTCAACACCCTCATTTCCGCAGCCTGTATACGACTCTCCGTCTTCGTGGTCAATTTCCATACTTCCGACCATGGACGCAAATCGCTATAAAAAAGCGGGGGTAAATTTGGATATCAAAATTAATGGATTTTAGTACATGTATTTAAAATATCGTAACAAATGAAATGATAATATCGCTGTGGATCACGTGAGCACTACCTAATGAGAACAACTGAAACTAATAACAAGCAATATTATTGCTTGTTATAAGTTTCTTGGAACTTGTTTGGGACGTCCATTCTCATGATTGGTGGCCATAACCACGCAGAAATTGAAATACTTGTCACAGAAATCGTCTCGAAAATAAACACCACATATTTGGTCATGGTTCTCAATGGGATATAATATAATAATAATAAATAATAATATCTATTTATGTATTATAATTCTTCTTATTACTTTGGAATACCGTTAACCTACTAAGAGTTCCTAATAGTTCCTAAATAGTCGGGGGTACAAATGATACTTTGTCGCCGGCCTTCAAAAAGTGAGAAGGACGTGTATTCCGGATTTAGGAAAGTTAATCGCCCACAATTCACCGCCCACAATTCACTGCCCACAATTCATCGCTCATACATTTCACCGCAACACAATTCATCGCCCATACAATTCATCGAACATACATATATACATTTTATATATATACTGTTTATTATGTATTTTTGCTCTCGTCATTTTCGTTTAAACTAACGAAAATATCACAACTTAACCTAACCAATCATCAAGGGCATTCAATTGACCTAACCGAGCATTCAGTTGACCTAACCGGGCATTTTCCGTTTTATTTTGTTTTTCCGCTTAAAAAGGAAAATGTATTTTTCGTAGGTAGTCCCGATAATATTAGATGAAGACAAAGCATTGGATGTTTTTATCAATTTCGGCGTTCTTCTCATCCTTAACTTGCCCGAAATGTGATAGTGAGTGCCTAATACGAAAAGATCAGAAGATCTTTTGGTGAAATAACCAATATTAACCTGTTAGGTTAATTGAATGCCCGGTTAGGTCAACTGTACGCCCTTGATGATTGGTTAGGTTAAGTTGTGATATTTTCGTTAGTTTAAACAAAAATGACGAGAGCAAAAATACATAAACAGTTAGTTTGGTAGTTCCGATAATACGTAGGCGATGAATTATCCTGAGCAATGATTTGTGGGCAATGAATTGTGGACGATGAATTATCTTGAGCGATGATTTGTGGGCGATGAATTGTGGACGGTGATTTGCGATGATTTTTCCGGATACCGTGTAATTCCCTGTCCCATAAGGATTTACGCCCATGCTTCCGAACCATACAGGTCTGAGAATGGATGTGTAAAGTAGGAATTTTACTTTCTTTTGGGATATTCTTTTCCTTCAACAAAGAGTATAACATTCCTACTTCTGCTTTGTATTTCTTTATTCTGTTATTTATTTCTTGTTCCATTTTATCTCCACAGTTAAAGGGTACTCCTAAATATTTGAATTCTATCGTTTCCTTCAGCCTACAATTTCCATTGGTAAATGACAAATACTATAGTATATTGAGGTTCTGAAAATAGTAGGTTAGGTGTAGCTGTAAACCCAAGATCCTGTCCCAAAGCTGGATCCTGTCTGCTTCGCAGATGGCTGGTGAGGGAAGTTATATTTTGGGGCCTCTTTGCGAGACTCGTTGCCCACGTCGGGCTAACATCATGAAAAAGAAAAACTATAGTACAGGGTGTCCCAGAATTAACTATCTATTTCAATGAAATCGGACAAATTTAATAAAAACTGACATAATTTTGTGTTTATTACTAAATTATGATACAAAAACAAATAGATTTATAAATCATAAGTCAAAACTTTATTGAGAAGTTTTAACATGTGCACCGTCTGTATCTCTGCAAATTTCAAATCTATCCTCAGCGCTGCGAAACACATCTTGAAGCATTTCAGGTGTTATCTCCCGCACTGCCAACTGGATGCGTTCTTTAAGTTCAGCTAAACTATTGATCTTCTGGCGATAAACCTTTGTTTTTATGAAACCCCATGCAAAGAAATCCAGGGGTGTCAAATCCGGAGAACGCGGAGGACAAGGTCGAGGTCCTCCACGTCCAATCCACCGATTCGGAAGGCGTCTGTTGAGGTATTCTCGAACAATTAGAGCATAATGACATGGTGCTCCATCTTGTTGAAACACAACATTATCAAGAATGCCATCATCAAGAAGCTGTGGTTCGAGAAACTGCTGAGGCATATCAAGGTAGACGGTACCTGTTACAGTTGCTTCCGCAAAGAAGAATGGGCCATAAATTTTGGATTTGGTCATTCCAAGCCACACGTTAACTTTTGGAGAGTCTCTTTGCCATTCTAAAAATAAAACTATGAAAAACTATGAAAAAATTATGAAAATAAAAATAAAATTATGAAAAAAATTTAGAAATTTATACATTTTTAACACATATTAAACATGATAAACATAAATAAAAGTGTGTTTTTAAAAAATTTGTCCGATTTCATTGAAATAGATAGTTAATTCTGGGACACCCTGTATTTGTCATTTACCATTACTTATTCGAAATATAGTGGATTTAATTTTCCCAGAAGAGTTCCTTGTTCCATGCCCGGTCTATGTGTAATATATATATATATATATATATATATATATATTATATATATATTATATAACTTGATGTAATTAATAGTAATTAATAGTATTTTCCCCAAAGGCTTTACTCGGGATACAAGTATTTTATAAATAAAAATAGAACATTGTCAACATCAGAATTTGATTCCTTCGTCAGGCAGTCGCTACTGTTATGGAAGAAGTGTGTGCAAAAGCACTCAGATCGATTTTGCGCCTACAGTGAAAACCTGAAGAATTCCATGGTAAGATATAAAGGAAGAGCAAACACCAAACGTGGAGTGTATATATACTCGTAGTTTTCTTATTTTAAAACAATGCAGTAGATTCTCTTGTTTTTAATCACATGTCAAGTTCTTTCTTGGTTTTTTCGGTTTTGTATTCAAAGAATGTGGGTGCTACTAATTGTGAAAGAGATGTAATGGATACGTCCTCCCTGAAGAGGACCAGAAACCAGCACAGTGCTCATACCAAATTAATAAGGCCTATTGCGCTTACTCCTGGATTATTATTATTATTATTATTATTGTTGTTGTTCCCAACACCAGAATAATAATCTGGTCCGGTGTTAAGTGTCTCCGAGAACATAATTTAATGTAAACGTGAATTTCCAACCCCCGACCTCAGTATCTTCACTTCACACATCGGGAAATGGTGCTATCTACTCAGTCACGGGGCGGTGCATGAATATGCATAATATTGCATATGGTCCACTTTAGTTTTAAGTTGATTTTAACCCTCGAATAAATATAACTGCGGAAAGAAATTTACTAAATTTTCTTTTAAAATCTCCCGAAACTTATTAATCGAAAATTTTTAGGTTTTCTTTTGACATTTTGTCACCAAAAAAGAAAATTCAGAAGAGAACTACTACAGATTAACCGTTAAAGTAGTAGTATCGTATTCGTTCAGTCTCGCTAGGGTTTACTTACTTACTTATGTCCTCTTCACTCCTACGTGGAGCATAGGGCGTCAACTGTGCTTCGCCATCGGGTACCGTTGGCTGCTTGGGCTTTAACTTCTGGCCAGGTTCTTCCAATTCTCTTAGTTTCCATCAGTAAGGATCGCTTCCAAGTCATCACTGGCCTACCCCTCTTCCTTCTTCCTTGCGGATTCCATTTCAAAGCCGTCTTAGCTATTTCTCCCTCTTCTCTCCTCAAAGCATGTCCAACCCATCCACTTCCTTCTCCTAATTTGCTCTTCTATTCTTTCCTGATTTGTGAGCTGCCATAGTCTTTCATTTGAAATTCTACCTGGCCATCTAATTCCCATAATCCTTCTCAGACATCGATTCACAAACGCTTGCACCTTCTTTGTCAGTTCTTTTGTTACCTTCCATGATTCACTACCATACAGGGCGACTGATTTAACATTACTGTTAAATATTCTTATTTT
>JAJOZX010002431.1:315000-332500 GCA_023014485.1 Bathynomus jamesi
ACCTTCGACTGAAGGGTGCGTCGAAGTACAGGTGGGTGACCCTCCTCCTACGTTGGAGGGGGCTCAGTCTCCTGCGGAAGTTGCCCCCTCGTTAGTGAGGGGCTCTTCAACTCCCGACAGCCCTGGCTGTTCGGGAAACGGGTCGTGCTAGGGGGGCGGTCAGAATAGGGAAGGCTCCCTCCGTGCAATGCTTTTTAATGCTAGGTCAATTAGGAACAAGTTTTGCGAGCTACGGGCGCTCTTGGCATCAGAATACCAGGATATCGTTGCTATCACCGAGTCCTGGATTCATACTGATCGTAGGGACTACGTTGGGGAGTTCGAAATTCCCGGGTATAGAATGTTTCGCAAAGACCGCACCCGTGGGGAGGGGGGTGGGGTACTAATATACGTCAGAGACACGTTGAGTCCGGTTGACTGCCAGTTCCGGTCGGAACGGGAGCTGCTTGGCGTCGATCTGAACGTGGGAGGGACGAACTATAGGTTAATCTTGGTGTACAGACCTCCGCATCTCCTCCTCGAGGACGATACAGCCCTGTACACCGAACTCAGTAGCCTGCTAGGGGATAGGGTGTGTGTAGTTTTAGGAGACTTCAACTGTCGCGGCATAAAGTGGGAAAACAGGACTGCCGATGCTGAAGGGAGGAGGCTAGTTGACTTTGCTGATGAGAACTTCCTCACTCAGTGGGTCAACGAGCCTACACGAGGCGAAAGCGTTCTAGACTTAGTATTCACGACCGAAGACAACCTCGTCACTGGCCTCACCGTTGACGAATCGTTGGGCGGGAGTGATCACGGTCTTATTAGGTTCCGTGTGTGCGTCCCTCGGGTGAAGCGTAGTAACTCGAGAGGCAGTAAGCTCGATCTCCGGCGGGCGAACTTTGTTAGCCTCAGGGATAGCGTGGCAGAGATGGGGTTAGAGGTTGCCGGCGATGTTGAGGGAGTGTGGAGTGCATTCCGGGATGAGTTTATGGTGCTGCAGTCTGCTGCCATACCCTCAAAACCGGTCACCCCTGCTTCAACGCAGCCTAAGTGGTTCAATCGTGGCATCGCTTCGGCTATCCGAAATAGGAAAGTAGCGTATAGGAGGGCGAAGGCCAATCGTTCCCACGAGAACACTAAAGCGTATGTCCGCCTGTGTAGGGAAGTGAAGGCGAAGGTTAGGCTAGCGAAACGTAACGAAGAACTACGGGTGGCAAGCCTCTGCAAGGGGAACCCTAAGGAGTTCTTCAGTTATGTTAATAGTAGAAAGCCCATTAGAAGCATGATAGGTCCTTTAAAGGACGGAAGCGGCGTTCTGCGGACCTCCGACGCGGACATCGCTAATGTGCTTAATGAGTACTTTGCGGGAGTGTTCACCAGGGAGGATACCCGCGTCATCCCCGAGCCAGCTGTGAGGCACGAAGGTGCTGGCCTGGATAGTGTTAGATGTACCGCGACAGTCGTTGCTCATAGAATAGACAAACTGAGCGCGTTTAAGGCTCCTGGGCCAGACCAGTTTCTCCCCAGTGTTTTGCGAGAAGTGCGCGACCAGGTGGCTCCCCACCTGGCTACAGTCTTCAACAAATCGTTGGTGATGGGCCAGGTGCCTGGTGACTGGAGGGAGGCCAACGTGACCCCTATCTTTAAGAAAGGGGATCACGAAAGTCCAGGAACTATCGTCCTATTAGTCTCACTTCAGTTGTAGGTAAATTATTAGAAAGGATAATAGCTGATAGAATCGTTGACCATTTGGATTCCTACAAGCTGCTTGGGGACTCCCAACATGGGTTTAGACGGCATAGGTCGTGTCTCACCAACTTGCTCGAGTTTTTCCACGTCATGTTGAGTGAGTACGATAAGAGTAGGGCGATTGATATACTTTATCTCGACTTTCAGAAAGCCTTTGATAAGGTACCTCACCGCCGGCTAATGGCGAAAGTGCGCGCGCTGGGTATCGGTGGGGAAATAGGTAGGTGGATTGAAAACTGGCTGAGGAATAGGCGGCAGAGGGTGGTAATTAAAGGGGCTAGTTCGGGTTGGGCCTCGGTCACTAGTGGGGTTCCTCAGGGTTCCGTTTTGGGGCCACTGTTGTTTACCATTTACATAAATGATATCGACGGTGGCATCGTCAGTCGGATCGCCAAATTCGCTGATGACACCAAGCTTGGGGCCAATGTTGGGACGCCCGAAGCGATCGAGGAACTGCGTGCGGACCTAGGTAGGATAGGAGAGTGGTCCGAAAAATGGCAAATGCCGTTTAACTTGGGTAAATGCAAAGTGATGCACATTGGCTACGCCAATCCCAAGTCGGACTACTCGATGTTGGGCAGTAATATCGAGGTGACTGATTTAGAAAAGGACTTGGGTGTGCTAATTAGCAGCGACCTTAAGTTTACGAAACAGTGTGTAGAGGTGGAAAAGAAAGCCCAGAAACTATTGGGTTATATCAGGAGGCAATTTCAGTTTCGAAACAAGGAGATTGTGCTCTCACTGTACAATTCCCTTGTTCGGCCGTACCTGAAGTATGCTGTGCAGTTCTGGTCGCCCACCCTCAGGAAAGATATTGAGAGGCTGGAGCGAGTGCAGGCGAGGGCCACAAAGTTAATCCCTTCTGTTAGGCATATGGGCTACAATCGACGGTTACGCGCCCTGAACTTGTTTTCGCTTGAAACTCGGAGGCTGCGCGGTCAACTGATCGAGGTTTTCAAGCTCTTACGAGGGTTCAACGATGTCGATTTTAGAAGTATGTTTAGTTTAAATGATAACCCAACTCGCAACAATGGTTGGAAGTTGGATTTGAAACGGTTTAGGACTAGTGTGTGTGGGAATTACGTTACGTATAAGATCTGTGACACATGGAACAGGTTACCTTCGGAAGTTGTGAACAGTTCCTCTGTGGATCAGTTCAAGAAAAGGTTAGACGAAATCTTGCACGCTATTTGAGTGTGTAAAGACATTTAGGACCTCAGTCTGCGGAAATTTCTTTTCCTATAAAATAGTTAATATCTGGAACCAACTTCCCTTAGAGGTTGTTTCCAGTCAAAGTGTAAATCTGTTTAAAAATAGGCTAGACAAAGTACTGAACACACTCATAGTTTAAGATTAAAACCTCAGAAAACTGCAGGAGTTCGCTTGCTCGGTGTCTCTGTGAGCAAGCTAAATATAGAGCTATTTATATATTCTCCACTTTCCTGTAAAATTTCCTTGGCTACTTTTCCAGGGTCAAGGTATTTTCTTCAACCTTTTTCCGTACCTGCCTCTGGCAGGGAGGGAGCGGAGGGTGGGGAGAGAGCCTTCTACTTTTCTATCCAGTTTTCTACTACTGCTAGGATAGTTGAAAGAAAAATAAACTTTTACAAATTTTCCCTGGCACCCGTTGCCATTGGTACCTCCTCGGTATGGGCCGCAAGGCCTTTTGAGGTACTTCTTTTCCTTGTAACTCCTTGTAACTCTCTCTCTCTCTCTCTCTCTCCCCTTCGCTGTTGTTAAAATTTTCAAACTTTATTTTTGTATTTCTGCCCGGAATCGTATAAAATCTGTTTTTTGACTTGCCAAAAATTCTTTCATCAGAAAAGTGTGAAAATCTACCTAATTCGTTGTTCTCGCTATTTATGACACCAAGCCAAAAACCTCTCCAACAACTTTACTTCTTCTTTCCCTCCTCTCTTCCATTCTGACGGCTCAGTTGCTTCTCTTCTGAAGCTGGTCTTCGATCAAACTTTCGCCTCCAGCTCAACCCTGGACGATTCCGTTGTTGTTCCTCCATCTTCTCCCCCGTCTGCCATAATTATGTTTAAAATTAAAATCTCTTCCAAAAATGTTGTTTCTACCCTATCTAGGCTCAACTCTAGGACGGCATAGTCTTGCTGGGGTCCCTCCTGTTGTTCTCAAGCACTGTGCTTCTGTGCAGACACCCTGCCTAGGCAAACCCTTTCGTCTTTGTCTTTCATTTGGTACTTTTCTTTCCTGCTTAAAGTTCGCTTTCATTCAGCTTGTCCCAAAGAAGGGTGACTGCTTTCAACCTTCCAACTATCGCCCAATTGCCTTGATTTCTTGCCTTTGTAACGTTTATGAACCTCTCCTTAATAGAATGATTCTTAAACACTTCTCTACTCACAATCTTCTTTCAGATCGTCAGTATGGGTTCAGCAAGGTGATCTTCTTGCATTACCTTTCTGACTCTTGGTCATCCTCCTTTCGGGATCTCGGTGAAACTCTATCAAAAGTTTTTGATAGAGTCTGGCATAGATCTTTAATTACTAAACTATCCTTCTTCGGTTTTTATCCTTCTATCCGTGCCTTCATCTCTGATTTCCTTTTTGGCCGATCTATATCTGCGGTTGTAGATGGCCACTCTTCTTCTCCTAAAGCTATTAATAGTGGTGTTCCTCAGGGTTCTGTCCTGCCACCCACTATCTTCCTTTTATTTATTAATGATCTTTTAAGTCGTACTGCCTGTTCTATCCACTCCCATGTCGATGATTTTACTCTTCACTTCTTCAACCGCTTCACAAAGCATCCCCCTCAACATTCACTCCATGGTTCGCGTGAGACAGCTATGGCGCAACTGACCTCTGATCTTTCTACTATTTCTGATTGGGGCAAAGAAAGCTCCGTGGTTTTCAATGTCTCCAAAACCCATTTCCTTCATCTGTCTACTTGTCACACTCTTCCACACGACTATCCCCTTATCTTCAACAATACACAACTCAGTCCTTCTTCTTCTCTTAACATTCTTGGCGTTTCTTTGTGGGCGTTCGCCCTTAGCCCCTCTTCTTGCATAATAAAATTATTATTTTTGATTTGTTTAACCCCCTTTCCGTTGCTATTTTAAATTCACCTTTTTTATTTTCTCTCCAATTCCTGCATCAGGGTCAGAAAATGCGCATTTTACTTCTTATGTTTTTATCTTCTTTATACAGGGTGGGCCGTAAGTTTCCATACATAGGAAAAATAAACATTTTTTTATGGACAACCATTTTTATTTATATAATATGCTCTACATGGTTGCCATTGTTTTGAAAACACATTTCAATACGTGTTCCCCACTGTTGATGAACACGCATTAGCACAGTTGACGTTATGCTTGCAATGGCGTTGGTGATACGTTCCTTTAGATGATTTATGTCTCGTATCTTTTCCTGATACACCATGGCCTTCAAGTGCCCCCAAAGATAGAAATCAAGGGGGGTGAGATCTGGGGATCTGGGAGGCCACTCCACAGGACCACGCCGACCAATCCAAGCATCCGGAAACTGCTGATCCAAATACCGACGCACGTATTTAAATTTGCTATGTATGGAAACTTACGGCCCACCCTGTACATCACTGCAATTTGCAGATTTAAACACTTTAATTCCTGTTTTTGGTTCCACGAAAGGTTACGGTGTTGCCATGTCGTAACAACGCTTCCCTTCCCCGTAAATCAGCGAAGTTAAGCGACATTGGGTCTGGGTAATAGTTGGATGGAGAACGGACCGTCCTCTGCGGTCAAATGATGTAGAGACACTGAGATGGTTAGTATGCCACTAAACATGACCTTTGATGTTACGAAGGAGGTTAAAGAGACACCCCAAAAAACAACAACTCGTTTAGCGAAGACAATTCAACTATTCATTTTATTTGGTGAGCGATATGCCCATTCTTGAAAGTTGTATTTTTATCTTATCTTTTAGTCGATTTAAAACCAGAAAAGTTCTCGTTTCCTCCAAAGCGACTGTTCTTCCGAATTATGAGACGTCCTTTCTAACAATTCTCTCACGTTCCTTGACCGTGCCAAGCCTCATTGTAGCCGGGGTCGGGGAACTGGGTAGGAGCAAGGAAATTAAGTGTCCTTTGATAGGTCAGGCAGAAAAAAGTTAAGGAAGTTGCCAATAATGACGGAATTAATAATTTGTTTCTAAAATAAATATTACAATTTTACAATTTTTGTTGTTACAAAATTTTTTGCATAAAATAAGTAATTGTCAACTGGACTATTTATTTTATTTAATTTGTCCGTTAAGCTTTCGGTTTCACTAGGATTTAGTATACACATTAAGGGAGAACCAAGGGAGGTTTTAATAACACACCCGCCCCTCTGTCCCCCTTGGGGTTGGGGGACTGGGAGGGGCCCATAAACAGCTGGGGTAATTTGCACAAAATTTAGTATACATATTAAGAGGGAACCAAGGAAGGTTTTAGCAACACATTCACCCCTCCTTCAGTTTCCTCCCTTGTGTTGTGTTTCGGAGGACTTTTGTTGCGCAAGGCGCAGTATATATATATATATATATATATATATGAGGCAAACCCAGAAGGAAAAAGAAAAATTATTCCAAGGCCTTTCATGCATTCAGAAGTACACCTCGTCAGGGAACTTGGGTGCTTCTGAATACACGACAGGCCTTGGAATCATTTTTCTTTTTCCTTATGGGTTTGCATCATTCATTCATTTCACGTGTTTAATTGTGAAATTCATCATATATATATATATATATATATATATATATATATATATATGTGTGTGTGTGTGTGTGTCACTCGATTTTTCTTGGAAATTCAATTGTTCAGTGTGAGTTTCTCTATTTAGCAATTTGTAACACCCAATATATTTTCAAACCATGACACAGTTTCTGTTTTAACCATATCGAAACATTTGCCAAATGAGATTCAGATATGCCAATATCTGATTCGTGTCGTAAAGGAGGCCTAATCGGTTTGCAACGTATCTTTCAACTAAAAACTATAACGAAACGAGCCTTTCACGCTGACTTTTTATTTCTATTAAATTCAGCTTAAACGAGAGGATCTGCTGCTTTGTTCGTAAAGCGTAAAGAGTTTGCAATAACTTTTTTGTTACAGGAAGGTTGGAGAACGACAAACTTGGTCGCATCATTAAAAGACGTGTTGCAAACAAGAATCGAGACGCGAAGATTGGGAAAATGCTTCCTGGAACCAAAACGCGACTGCGGAAGTTTTACGAAAAGTTTAATACTGAATTAGCCCAACTTTTGAAAGATAAAAAGTACTTATGGAAAGACGCTTAATGAATTGCTTTTCATTGCTTCCTTTGCTTGAAGAAAACACTTTCAAACTGTATATGAATTAATCTAAACTGTTTGATATTTGAGTAGTGCAGCGAGAGAAGGGGATAAGCAACAAAATCGGCAAAATGTGTTTTCTGTTTGAAAAGACAGCTTATTCTTCCCTCTATCACCTCCAATTGGCAGATATCCCGTTTTGTGATTGGAAACACTGTTTCCAGTGATAAAGTGAGATATCTGCCAATTGGAGGTGATAAAGGGAATAAGCGGTCTTTTCAAGCAGAAAACGCATTTCCCCAATTTCGTCACTTATCCCCTTCTCCCGCTGCGCTACTCAATTTTATACTGTACACGATTTTTTTTTTTTTTTTGAAGGGGGTAAAGTTATTCAAGTTCCTAACAGCAAAGGTCATGTAACGGAGGGGGGGACCTACAGCCTTGGGTAAAATCCGAAACACGGGTCGCTACATCATCTGAATGCAGAAGACAGTCCTTCATTCAACTACTGATCGGACCCAACTTAGCTTAATTTCACTGACCTAACGGGAAGTAGTGGTGTTGCGACTAGGGCATGGTTAATTAATCATTTTTAGCAAAAAGTGATGAATGATGAAATTTTCTAATTAATCGATTACCAACTGATTAAAAATTATTAAAAATTAAATACTTCTGAAAAGAGTAAGAAAGAGCTTTATTGTTTCTGTTGCGTGAGATAAGACCGAAGAAAACATTTTGCTCAAACATTTAGTTTGCTTTAGTTCAAGAAATCAGGCATGGGCGGATTAGACAGTTTATACATGCAAAAAGGTGCCAAATTCAAATGATACATTACAAAATTTAAGGTAAAATGATACTGAAATTATGAGGCAAATTAATCATTTCCCATCATTTTCTGAAAATATTTTTTGATTAATTAATGATTAAATTCGAAACTAATTAACTGATTAATCGGAAACATGCCCTAGTTGCGACGTGGCCATGACGAAACCGAATACAACAAATGAATTTTTATCATATCTGTCCATACAGAGTTTCAGAAAAAATTCGCCAAGAAACAATTCCCAAAAAGCATGAAGAAATTACTAACTGGTAGCATTCCGTTTTCCTTCGGACAGTTTATTTTTGAATGGCAACAGTTTAAAGGAAAAAAAAAATCCTGATAAATAATTTTTTATGGTTTTCAGATATTTTATGTTCATACGCAAACTTTTTACCGAAATATAAAGAATTGCTCTTTACGGTAAGTTTACTTTTAAGGGGAAAATGAACAGGAAATTTAGAAATTTTCATTAACTCTGTGCATCGCTTAAATTGAAGATTTAATAACCAATTTGTGGAAGAGAGATTTTTCAGACATAAATCGGCCCGCTATCATCATCACCCATGCTATGCACGCACGCACGCACGCACGCACGCACGCACGCACACACACACACACACACACACACACACACTCGGAAACAGGTTGAAAGGTGGGTGGACAGGAAAGAATGAAAATTTGACATCGAGACAACTAACTGCTGTTCGGGAATGGAACGCGTCCTACCATATATCAGGTCATCCCATAAGTAATGTCGTTTCTTAGATCGGAATTTGAAGGACAAAAAAACTCAACTCAAACTTTTTAATCTAGTAAATATTTTCCATCGCAATCAATGACACTCTGCCAACGTCCTACAAGCTTTTCAATGCCATGTTTATAAAATTCAGGCGGTTTTGAGGCAAAAAACGTACAGAGACTGGTGTGCAGGTCATCTAAAAAAGTATACTATTTCTCGTCAAGATAGTTTTGCAGACTCCTGAAGAGATGATAATCTGAAGGCGCAAGGTCTGGAGAATATGGAGGATGTGGAAGTTTTTCCCACCCAAGCTCCTAAATTTTTGCAGAAGTGATCCGAGCGGTATGAGGACGTGCGTTGTCGTGGTGGAACACGATTCCTTTCCGATTAACCAAAGAATGTATCTTTTCATTTAGTGCAGTGTTCAATCGATTCAGTTGTTGACAGTAGACTTGAGCGGTGATTGTTTGGTTGTGTGGTAAGGTTTCAAAGTGTATTACACCACCTTTATCCCACCAAACACTAAGCAACACCTTCAGAGGGTGAAGATTTGGTTTTGGCTGTATCGCTGGTTCTCCGGCACAAACCCACTGTCGACGGCGCTTAACATTCTGGTACAGTATCCACTTTTCATCACCAGTCACTAAACGGTGCAAAAACGGATCTTGGAGTTCACGGGAATGAAGAGCTGTGCTAATGTTTACCCGCACCCTCAGATTGTCGACCGACAATTCATGTGGCACCCATTTTCCTAACTTAGGCACTTTCCCGAGTTGTTGCAAATGTCGATGGATGGTGGACGGGATGAATTGAGTTTTCTGGGCCAATTCTTCGACAGTTGTTGAACAGTCTTCTTCAAGTGCGGTTAACAGCAGGTCATCATTAAACTCAGCAGGGCGTCCAGAGCGTGCTGCATCTGTCAAACAGCAGTCACCATTCCTAAACTTTTGAAAACCATCTTTGACATTTCCTCACATGCAGAATATCGTTGCCATAAACGTTCTGAATGTTTCGTGTTGCTTCAGTAGCACTATTCCCTTTTTTGAACTCGTAAAGCATTATATGCCTGATATGCTCTTCTGATACTGCCATGTTTATGAGGGGTTCACATAAAGCAAAACACACTTCACTGGTCAAGGTCTGTAAAGTATGTAGCGAAACACGATAGATCTCCTCTTAGATAGAACCTTCGGAAAATTTATGTTTAAACCGAATAGGACTAGTTTAAACTTAATCTATCGTAAAAAACGACATTATTTATGGGATGACCTGATAATTTTATTAAACCAGAAAATCTAACCCAAATTAATGATGGTGCTTGATAATATTTGAGAACTTAATATGTGCAAATCAACGCCATAAATTAAGAACTTACTGACAACTCGCATTTCCTTGACATACAGGTGTGGTACAGAAGTCCTGCCTCATAATACCCACCCACCCACCCGAATTCTTGTAGACTTGTAATGCAGTTTATTACAAATAACGAAAGAATTTCTTAAGCCCTGAATACATATTTTTACTTAAAAAAGTAATTATAATTCAAAAGCCGATTTTATCAGAATCTACTTTAAGTAAACTCAAGTTTGACCTTAAATAAACGATCTTGTTAATTTACAGTACCAAGTATTTCAAACAAAGGTGGTTTAAATCACTGAAATACTTAAAGACGCACACAATACAAAAGCGCAGCCTCATACCAAAATATTCTATGTAATCCATGTCAAAGTACAATGTATTATGAAATACACTGTGCTCGAAAAGTCTCTACTTCCATGGTAAGCGTATTTATATATTTATGGAGCCATATCATCAATGTTCAAAACGCTCCGCCATTCAGTTCAAAGCACTTACTGTAATTGCTTAATTAATGCAATTCCGACTGTGTAAAGACTTCTGTACATACTGTAGTTCAACGATGAGAAATTGAGAATATAGGTACCATCACTCTCAAAAGGCAGTTACTTTCAAGATACCTATCAAAGAAACACTTATTTCCCTTCTCAATTTACTCCATGAAGATGGAGATACTATTAATCACTAATTTCACTTATAATTCTGTCTGTGTTACCGAATTCCCACCTCGCCGCAGATGGATTTCAACCAGCGATCTACTTTGCTTGGACTAGTGATTCTCAGAGTTCACTTCCATCCCCCTCCGAGTGGAGAGAGTAATTCTGGATGTTGCCGATTTTAACAACCTGATATTTAACGTGAATTCTAAAAACGCCATGGATATATTGGGCAACTGACAACCATTTAAGCGCTGTCGTCGCTGAATTGCGACCACAAGCACATCTTAATTGAGCATGTCAAAATGAGGGAAATAAGGAAAAAAAAAAAAAAACAGCGAGTAAAGGGTTAAGTGTACACTGAAGTTATTATATTCTTTGCAGTACACACTTAGCTTGATCACCCTGTAGAAAATAGTACCTGAACTCCAGTGAGAAATTTGCCCGTTTTTAATGCAAATTTTAACGCAAATTTTACTGTGAAAAAGATACTACTCTCACTGTAAACAAGAAAAGATCCCTTGTAACAGTGTTAGTTAAGAATTTTAAGCTGTCAAGTACGGGCACTTAAATACTTAAAATTTTATTTCAGCTGATGTGAAGCTTTCCTACTCCATGTTAAAAATCTTAGTTACTCGAGATAACACGACCAGAACTCTTATTTAATATAAAAATTCTTGCGATTCACAAAAAGAATTTTGGATTCAGTAAAACAAATTACCGTTATAACTTTTAATAATTTTTTATTCATACTTCAATATTTTACGTATTAAAAATTCTTATCACATTTTAATAAAATTGAAAAATTCAACTTTTGACATCCCACATATGTTCCAGACAACTTCAAACAACATTTTAATTAAAACCATCATCATCATGAATTTGGTTTATATTGGCTGTAAGCTAAACATTGTAATGATAGCCTCGCAATAGTGGTGTTATCTCACCAGATTAATTTTTAAGATATTTGGCATGATGATCGAAATGTTCGCTAATGAATGTGCCGATGAAGTAAAAAGAATGGTCGTACCCCTCATGCATTCTCATAGTAATTGGGACACCCGCTTCTGCGCATGAGCTTACTAAATTATCAGGAAGCAGTTGACCATCACTTAGGAAATTGTCCGCTTTGCCCTGCAATGGAGGAGAGAGTCATTAAAGAGAGCCATTTTCAAATACACTCGAAGTGTTTAATAGAAGACTTAAATTAACAACCGACACCTTTCAAAAGGGAATCAATATTCGTGAAAAATCCTTTCGCCGAAGTCAAGCGAACGCATTTCAAAATGTTTTCACATTCACAAGCTATTTTTACATCTTAATTCGAGCGTCAATCAATCACATCAACTCTCATCCTTTTGTCTTTCACGGAGTTCTCTACCACCTTTGATGTGTATTTACTACTATGCACACTTTTGTAAGTAATAAGTAATATTTGTTCGCTTTATAGACTATTATAAACTTGCTTTCCAGTTTCCACATTCAAAGACCTTCAATCCATAACTTTGTCACACGTCCTCATTTTTCACAATGTTCTTCCTCCGCATCCAATTTCTGAAAACTACCATGACACAAACGGATGAAGAAAGAAAAAACAAACGAACAGAATACTCTGTCATTCACTAAGGTTGCAAACGTTTAAATAAACTAAAAACTGGCGATTTAAGCTCGACGGCCAAGTCAGCCTGACTGACCAGTAGCAATTAAGTAGCACTATTTGGAGACTTTATTAGCTGCAATTCTGGTTTCTGAATAGCCTTAATATACGAGAGAGTTAAAAAAATTTCAGAATTTGTTTTTTTATATAAATTTTGCGATATATTTCATGTTTTACATTCAAAATAAAACCGGAAACTGAGAAAGATATCCGGAGTTGGCAACCGTAACCTTCATCCACACCGACAACATTTTTACACATTAATTACCAAATTTCACACATTCCATTCTAAAGAAAGAACTGTGATCGGAAATAGACATCTTTAGTTTACATCACAAGTATACCGAAAATAGTTCGATCGTATAGTTGGTGCATTTTTGAGGGGGACTAAATTCAACGACAGATTGCCAACAAATTTGGCATTTCACGTAAATGTTTGGGGATTATCATCAAAAGGTCAGTGCAGGAAATTAAATTGCTACCACGAAGCGTCCTCAGAGGCATTCATGGGTGCCACCATGACTTGTTATCGCACTTGTTATCCTAATGCTCGGCATCAAAAATCCTTTGCTGACATTACCTCCATGTATGACGTACAATTTCGAAAAAAATGTCGCTTACAGAACCTTCAAGATTCTAAAAACCATAAAAATCATTAACCAATACGACTGGATTCCGTTTTTGAAATTTTATTAACGTAAATTTTTTTTAAAAATTACTATCAATTAGTAATTTTTTATGCTTTTTAGAATGTTTGTAAGCGAATTTATTCGAAACTATCTCCATAGCTTTGGCCAGAGACGATACGTAGCTCGACAAACTTTTGCTTTTCAACAGCAATAAATCGAGGAGGAATGTATAGGTAGCGAACGAGAAGAATCTTGGGTTTTGGCGCTAAGACCTATTTACCAGCTACTCAAAATTTCAACAATTTGCATCTTCACGACGCATGACGAAACCAGGCGAAGTCCTAGAACGGAAGTACTTTCAGCCTTAATGTAAAGTATGGTAGAATAAATGGCATGGTGTTGGCGCCTTTCGATACTTTGAAAAGTGTTGTGTTCAATGATGGGTGTTTAAGTTCGACTACATATAATTACAGGATGAAGAGACATCTACTTCCAATGTAATAACAGGGCATCCTGGCACAGTGACTGCAGAACTGGCACTGCACACCTAATCTCTTAGAAGCTGTTTAGAAAGAGTACAAGTGATCTTTCCAGGAAAAAAAGATCACGAGAAAAGGAAACGCTAAGAATGTTAAGAGAGGAGGAAGGATTAGGTAGAGGTTATTAGATTTATTTTCTTATTTCTCATTATAGTGAATCATATCCATTAATTTAACAAAGGTTGGTTCGACTTCTGTACGGATATATATTCCGTATTTTCAAACCACTACAACCATAAACCGTTCCGGTTGCCTCGTTAAAATCTGCTGGTTTAATTGGTTTCAAAGCACTGAATAGTGAGGTTATAGAAGAATTCTGATTCAAATTTGTTCAGCTAACTGTGTTGCTGTTTTTTTTCTTCAGGTTTGATCGGTGTATCATAGTAAAGTGCATTAAGTTGCATTTATGTTTAAATTAAATCATCTACTTCAAATTAGGCTGTTATAAGGCTGTTCGGTATAACATTTCCCTTTCAGAAAACAGGCAATCAATCTTCTTTATATTCAAGTATTATCAAGGTAAAGTGTTTACAATTAAAACTACTAAAGTAATGGTTTATTTTGTTTTCATAGAATAAGACAATTACTACCAACTAAAGAGGGTGTTAAACTATAAACAAGTTTAACCCTCTGATAGCATAAAATTTCTATCAGCGGGAATCAATAATAATATTCAGGATTTAATTTATGATTCGGTAAGTAATTCATAAGCTTAATTTAGTGTTAATAAATAATAAAACAAAATTTTAATTCTAACAAGTTGAAGGTAAGGGATAGTCGTGTGAAGGATTGTGAGGAGTAGACAGATGAAGGAAATAGGTTTTAGAGGCACTGAAAACCAAGAGGGTTTCTCTGCTCCAATCAGAGAGAGAAAGATCAGAGGTCAGGTGCGCCAGAGCCGTCTCACACGAACCATGGAATGACTGTTGAGGGACGCTTTGTGAAGCGGTTGAACAAGTGAAGGGTGGAATCATCAGCATTGGAGTAGATAGGACAGGAAATGCGAATTAAAAGAACATTAATAAATGAAAGGAAGAGGGTGGCAGGACAGAACCTTGAGGAACGCCACTATTAATAGCTTTAGGAGAAGAACAGTGGCTATATACAACTGCAGCTACAGATCGGCCAAAAAGGAAATCAAGAGACGAAGGCACAGATAGGAGGATAAAACCGAAGGAGGCCAGTTTCGAAATCGAGGATTTGTGCCAGACTATCAAAAGCTTTGGTAAGTTTAGCGCAATAGCAAAGGTTTCACGGAAATCCGAAAGGAGGATAACCAAGAGTCAGAGATATATGCAAGATCGCCAGTAGAGCGTCCCTTGCGGAACCGAACCCATACTGACGATCTGAAAGATTGAGTAGAGAGGCGTTTAAGAAACTTCCTATTAAGTAGATTCAAAAACTTGGGCAAGGCAAGATATCAAGACCTATCCCCTTCTTTGGGATAGGCTGAATGAGAGCGAACTTCCAGATGAAAAGAAAGAGTTTGCTTAAGCTGGGTGTCACACCAGAAGCACAGTTCTTGAGAACAGGGGGAACTCAATCAGGATCGTACGTCTTCCAGTAGTAGTCCAAATAGGGCTGAAAAAAAATCTTTGAAAGATATTCTGATTTCAGACAATTAAATCAGAGGGAGGAGATGGAGAAACAGCACCGTAATCGTCCAGGGTTGAGTTGGAGGCGAATGTCTGAGCGAAGAGTAATTTTATCAGGAGGAGAGATAGAGCAACTGCTAAAGTGTTTGGGAAGTTGTTTAATCTCCTTTCTAACGGCAAAGGTCATGTGACGGAGGGGACCTACATCTTTACGTAGGATCCGAACGACGGTCGCTACATTATCTGGATGCAGAGGAAGGTCACCCATGCAACTACTATCCAGACCCATGTCAGTTAACTTCGCTGATCGACGGGAAGCGGTGTTACAACATGGCCACGACGTAGCGCTTGTCATTGCTGAAAAAGGGTGCGACCTCGTGCGAGTCGAAATCATTACTTAAACTTCTATCCTTAATCGCTGTTTCGAAAACCATACAGTGGCCAAATTATGGCAAGGCTCTGCAATTTCAGAAAAAAGTTCGACTACAAACAAAATTAATTAATTAATTATCAATGATTTCGTTTTAGAAATTCTCTTGGCAAACTTATTTCCGAAAGGTACAGTAATCTCGGGTATACTTTTCAGTTATAGCAAAAAATTATAAACATTTGGAATAAAAAAAAAATTTCAAGATCTAACCTGGTCAACCAATAATTCCAGTGGAGGTCCACTGTATTTTTTAGCTAATTCACACGAATCATATTCTTCCCACATAGCTTTATTGGCTTCTCCTAAGTAACCTGCAAGCACCTTAATTCCCCAAGGACATTTCGTAGTGTTGCATATGGGAGCAAACGCCGATACCGATTTGTATAAACCAGGGTTTTTGAAGCTGCACACAAGTGCTCCGTGTCCTCCCATACTGAAAAGAAATAAATTCATAATCCCAGGTCACTTTTTTTTTTTTTTTTATATATGTAGAAAGGAGGTGCCATGGGTGAACGCCGGCAAAAATGTCCCCTATGTAACGGGAGAGTAAATCAAGATAAGGACCACTTTTACCTCTTACCACAATTTAAAACACTATTAAAGTATGGGCAATGGTTAAGTGTTCTATTTTTAACATAAAATAATGAACTACTCAGTAAGTCGCCTATAACCTCTTACGCAAGCACTACTATGAAAATAAGTGTGTCTCATAGCATTTAACAACTTGACACGAACACCCTACTTTCTAAGCATTTTTCACAAAGTAGATACCTCTACTCGTACATTTTCTCCAAATACATAAATGCCATATACACCTTTTCCTCCTTATCACTTCGTTTCTCGATCCACTGCCTCACTGCAAACATGATAAACACATGATAAACACATCTGCCTTCCCTAAAGCCGCCGCCTTAATCTTCAACCAAAGGATCCGTGATCTTTTGGCTCTTTTTCGACAATGTCGAAGTTCTAAAGCAAAATTAATACAACTAATATAATATATCAGTATTTTAAAAAAACACGCCAACTTTTAACTTTATTTTTTATTTTTTAATGGGGGGGGGGGGGGGGGGGGGGGGGATTGGACATAAAAATAAGGATATGGGTTTTGTTTAAGAACTGATCTCGGCTGCCGAGATTGGGTCGAGGTCCCATCTCTGAAAAAACGCTCTCCACGTTTAACTAAAAGCTCAGACTAGGGCAGCCCGGCCGACGAAATTTTTGTGGGCTCGTTTGGCAATGCAGAATGTAAGTATAAATGAAGGGGGCAAGGTGCCAAGATTTGTCGAAACGGACATTTCTCACTTAGTTGGTCTGTGCGAAACGAAATTGGAAGGAAATCCAAGAAGTCAAATCGGGAAAAGGGAACGGAGGAAGAGGCAAGAAGGATATTCTCTGCTGATAACAGACGAGTCATGTGGAGAAAGTGGTTTGCTAGGTGTGTAAATGGATAAGTTGGTCTCACCCGATGTACCACAGCTATGGTGTTAGGACAACCGCCCCCCGGACAACTGCCCCCATAAGTAAATAAAAGTTAAATAGGAATTAAATTTATTAATATTTATAAAAAACAAACCAAAACAAACCACCAACTATGACTTTCAAAACGACCTTTCAATAAGTATTGCCAACTGTTTAAATAAAATTAAGTAGCTAAACTTAATTTTATTATAAATAAGTAAGCAATAATTGGAAAAAATGTTAAATATTGCTAACTTTTTAAATATAATTTTTTTTCAGGCTACAAACAAAATTAAGCAAGAATTGGCAATATTGTTGTTAAATATTGTTTTACTTGCCATTTTTTAAACGTAAATTTAATTTCTATTTAATTTTTATTTACTTATGGGGGGGCGGTTGTCAGGACACCCACAGCTATACCTCAAACTTCCCTGATGCACTGATGTTGGGGTCTATTCTATTCGGTGATCAACTTTTGAAGTGAACTTAGTCTTTGAATTTTACGTGTGACCTTCTATGAAGTTTGAATTTTTTATTTACTCGACTCATTTGATACATTCGAATTTAGACACTGAACTTTGACTAACTCCTATTTTAATTTTTACTTTCGC
>JAJOZX010002431.1:337500-395000 GCA_023014485.1 Bathynomus jamesi
GCCGACGCTCCGGGAGAGCGGCTGGGACAATCACCGCTGAGGAGGCCACACCAGCTTCCGAGCGGGAACCATCCGTGTAAATGGCGATTGCGTCCGGGTGTTGGGTTGCGTGTTCGCGGAAAAGTGACCTGTATATCATGGCGCTCGTGGTAGTCTTCGGTAGGGAACACAGATCTTTGCAGAACTTGATAGGGGTTAGGATCCAGGGGGGGTAGATGCTGAATGAAATGGGGATAACTGAGTGGGCGGGCATGTTGAAAAGATCAAGGAAAGAGCGGACCGCTTCAGTGAAGTGCCAGCTCCGTCCCTGAGGTGGTAGTTCTAAAACCGCCGTGCCCAGAAGCGAAGGTAGCACCCCGTCGGAGGGCGAGAGGGAGATGATCACATTCCACATAGAGGCTGGAAGCTGGGGAGGAGCGGAAAGCACCGGTGGCGAGGCGGAGGCCTCTATTAAGTACCGGGTCCAGGATACGGAGGCGGGCGTTGGAGGCTGAACCATAAACTGCGCTACCATAGTCCAGCTTCGACTGTACTATGGAAGTATAAAGGCGAAGAAGAGAGCGTCGATCTGCACCCCATGTGGTGTGAGAGAGGTGATCCAGGAGAGCGAGGGGGCGTCGAAGGGATTGCTTTAGTGCTTGAGATGGGGAACCCAATTGAGCCGTCGGTCTAGGGTCATGCCCAGAAAACGCGTGGAGGGTACCACCTCAAGAGGACTGCCGTATAATGTAACAGAGGGTAGAGGAAGGGTTGTGGGTCTTCTTCTACTGAAGACCATACACTTGGACTTAGGGATGGAGAGGCGGAAACCCACCGACGTCGCCCACCTCTCCACCCGGTAGATGGCGAGCTGCATTTGCCGTTGAACGACAGACGGTTCTCGCCCTGCGAAGTAGATTGCAAGGTCATCCGCGTAGATGGAAGAGCGGATTGTAGGTGGAAGGCATTGTGAGACCGTGTTCATCACGACAGAGAAGCAGAGAACACTGAGGATGCTTCCCTGTGGGACCCCGTCCTCCTGCACAAAGGTGTCAGAGAGGACTGAGCCCACCCGGACTTTAAAGGTCCGAGAAGTAAGGAAGCCCCTGATGAAGGTAGGCATGGCTCCGACAAGGCCCAGATGTCGGAGCTGACCGAGGATCATTGCTCGACGGGTGGTGTCATAGGCCTTCTGGATGTCGAAGAAAACTGACAGTACGAACTGTCTATTGTCGAAGGCATCCTGTATGTCTCGGCTGAGAAGCAGGAGGGGATCAGTGGTGGAGCGGAATTGTCTGAAGCCGGACTGGGTAGACGGGAAGGAATTGGTACGTTCAAGGACGAACGATAATCGCGTAGCGACCATTTTTTCGAGGATCTTGCAGGCACAACATGTCAGGGCGATTGGTCTGTAGTTTGTGGGGTCCAGGGAATCTTTGCCGGGCTTGGGGATAGGGATGACGTGGGCCTCCTTCCACCTAAAGGGGAAGGCACCCTCTATCCATATGCGATTGTATAGTCTAGCAGGAAAATTTGTAAGGTAGAGTGGAGGTGTTGGATCATGCCGTACGGAATACCGTCCGGCGAGGCCAGTGCCGTCTGTAGTTCACGCATGGTAAACAATCGGTTGTAGGTGCTGTCTATGGACGGTGGGGAGGGGCTATCGTCAGGGGCGGGTACGGGATTGGCTGCAGAGGAAGAAACGGCGGCGAAGGTAGAAGCAAGGTGGTCTGCCACCGACTTGGGCTCACATAGGAGTCCGTCGTTTGTCCGGAGGACCGGGGGTCGGGAGGGGACATGTCGCCTCTCGACGCCCCGCACCTTCTTCCAGATGGTAGCCGAAGGTGTGTTGACGGTAATGCCGGACACAAAGGCACGCCAAGAGGCTCGGCGCGCTGTCTTCATTGTGCGGCGGGCGATGGCCCTGACCCGCTGCATTTCCGTGCGATGGATGGGGAGTCGCGTCCGGTAAAAGCGCCGAGTTGCCTTCTTCTTGGCGCGCACGGCCTCCGCGCACTCCGGGGTCCACCAAGGAACCCGTCGGGCGCGGGGGTAGGCGGAGGATTGTGGTACGCTTGTGCTTGCGGCCGTTAGAACGACGGACTCGAAGTATGCGACGCACCGTCGATGGATGGGAAGTGGGCAGTTGTAAGGGTGGTATATGTGTTGTCGCGGAAGCGGGCCCAATTCGCGTTGGTGGTAACCCACCTTACCGGTACCCGTACGGTCTGGTCGGGTCGATTGAGGGTGAGTAGAATGGGGAGATGGTCACTGCCATAGTCCTCTCGGAGGACTTGCCACGTGAAGTCTAGGAGGGCATCAGTTGATACGAGGGACAGGTCTATACAGGATGGAGTGCAGGTGGTGGCATGGTAGAATGTGGAGAGCCATCGTTGAGGCACTCGAAGGAGAGCTCGGTCATGACGGATATCAGGGTTGGGGCCATATAGGTGGAGTGTGTGTCGCCCCACAAGGGGTGACGACTATTGAAATCGCCCAGTAGTAGGAAGGGCCTGGGGAGTTGTTCCACGACTTCCACCAGGTCGTCGCGGGAGACTTGAGCGGGGGGGAAGGTAGATTGAACAAATGGTGTACTGTCTATCCAGGGAGAGCCGGACGGCAGTCACCTGTAGCGGGGACCGGATGGAGAGATTGTAGAAGGGGACTGCGTGGTGGACGAGGATGGCAGCTCCCCTTCGAGTGCAGGTAGGAGGCGGGGTGGCGACGCAGAAATAACCAGTGGGGCAGGGCATGGACCTGGTCCCCAGGATTAGCTCCTGGAGACAGACACACACCGGACGGGAAGTGGCAATCAAGGAGTTAAGGCCTTCATGTTTGCAAAGATTCCTCGACAGTTCCAGTGGACTATCGTGGTTTTCGGGGGATCCATTAGTTGATGAAGGGGGATGGGTAAAGGTGTAGGCGCTAGGGGTTGGAGTGTGAAGGGGATCTGGAGTTCGCGAAACTGAAGGCTGGGTCGGGAGCATGGCTGGCTATCTACCGTTCACCAGGGAAGGAATCGGTCGGCCTGTCGAACCCTGCGGAGGTTGCGGGGTCGAGTCGGCCGAGCGAGACCGGAGGCGTGGATCACGGCAGGCAGAGGAACATCGTGGGCTGAGCGGGTCGGAAGTGCCTTGTCGGGCTTCTATGGTCGGGCCAGGGGGGGGCACGTTAACCCAAAAGGGGCGCTACCCCGCCTGTCCGGGGTCTCACGGCGGACCCTAGGTGGTGACAGGGGTACCAAAAAGACGGGCGGGTGGGAGGGAGGGCGTACTCAGGGTAGCTGATAAGGGGGGGTCGGGGATGTTGGGGGGGTAGGTACGATGGGGGTGGAAGGAGGTGAACCAGAGTGGTCTCGTGGAGGGGTGGAGAAAATGGCACCAGGAGGCAAGGGCAGATCCAGGAGACTCATGGGCGTGGGCGCAGCCGAGCTTCCCTCGGTCACACCGTGCAGCTGCGCCAGAGCCGCATCCACTGGATCCAGGCTGGGTCTCGTCGTACAGGGCGGGTCGTGGATTTCGGCCACTATTGTCAGAGTCTGTGGGGGTAGAACGGTGGGACTTCTACGATGGGGAGAGATGGGCGTGGTGGGCGGTGTAAGGGTCCGAGCCGTCTTCTTGGTCTTAGGGGAAGAGGGAGAGAGACGTTGGGAGGCCGGAGGGTCTGGTGACACGCTCCGGCGTCTCCGCCTCGACGGCTTGCTCCGGGCGGCAGGTTCGGGCGTGTACAGGGAGTACTGGGAAGGCAGGGTTTGAGGTGGCTGGGACCTGGAAACCCTGGTCCCAGACTCCTGGGGGATTCGTGGCAGGTGAGGTGGGAAGAAGAGGAACGGTGGGGGGACAGGGGACCGTCGGGTCCTGCGAGGATTTGCTATGTGGGGAACAGGAAGCAGTGGCTGGGGGGGGTTTCGGCGGCAGGCCAGGGCGGCGTGCCGAGATGATAGAGCCGAGAGCAGCGGCATAGGACACCCCCGGCCTCACCTCCCGACTCCGCACCCTGTCGCGTGCCTCACGGGGGCTAAGGAAGTCCGTCACCTGTAGGCTCGGACCTCCTTCTCGAACCTGAAGAAAAGGCATTCTCGGGATGAAGAGGGATGTGCGCCTTCACAGTTCGAGCATTTGGGTGTGTTGGGGCACCTGTCAGGGTGGGCGAGTCGTCCACAGTGAACACATAATGGATGCGGCTGTCGACAAGCGGAGCTGACGTGTCCGAATTTATTGCATTTGAAGCAACGGGTCGGGTCTGGGACGTATGGGCGGATAGAAAACTCGCATGAGGCGCGGTCTCCCATACCCCATACAATACGGCCAGGGGGGATTAGTGAGTTAAAAGTAAGGAGCAGACGTGGGGTGGGGGAGGGGGTGCCTCCCTGTCGGGATGTGAAACGATAGATCTTAGTAACTCCTTGGGGTGCGAGATCCTCCAGGAGCTCGTTCACTGCGACCGACAGTAGGCGGGTGGCGTAAATAGTGCCCTGACTCTGGTTCAGGCGAGGGTGTGGGGAAACGGACACCGAGCATCCAAGGACCTCAGTGATGGAGAGTAGGGCTTTCGTCTCTGCGGCTGAGCGTGATTTTACGAGGAGGGAGCCATCCCTCTGTGGGCGTACGTCATAGCGGCTGGAGTTGCTGTGGGTTCGGATCGCCTGGAACGTCCGTTCAGAGTTGTTCGGGAGGGACCCAGATGTAGGCCGAATCACCAGGAATTTGTGGATACTTGGAAGGGAGAGGGAGGCTGTAGAGTCGAAATGTACTGGAATATTCAACGGTCGGTAGGACGGCCGTGAATGCCGGCTCCCCCGTCCGCCGCGAGGGGGGCATATGGGGAGAGCAAGAAGCCGGGTTGTGGGGGCAAGTCCTCGGTGGAACTTGACTTGCCCGAAGGTGGCTGAAGTGGGCTGGGGCGAGGCCCCTGCTCTAGAGAGTGTAGGTCCAAGGGCGTAATCGAGGGACGGACTGGGGTCGGCAACGGAAAAGGAGAGTGCAAGCGTTCCGCTTCCACAGGGGGGTCAACCCCATTAGGTTGCGGTCTTCCAGTGGTAAAGGACTCGAGGGCCTGGTTGCCCACCACCCGAGTGTTGAGAGAAGAGTAGTCCGGGAATGAGAAGCAGTAGTCGTAAGCCGGGGGGAGAAGTGTCCATAGCTAAACAAAAAAGAACTTCATCCCCCGCGCGCATCCAGCCACCACCGACTCCAACAAGGGAAAGGCGAAGTGTGGGCACACTTGGTCCCACCGCCGATGGATGTCACGCAGGGGAGATACACCCGCACCCAGTCCCTGTGCCTGAAAGGCGGCCACTCTCATCCAACGCGCGGTGAAAAGTGGCAGGGACAGGGTTTGGGTTTGGTTGGAAAGCGACAAGGGTGCAGGGCAACCACCTCCCACACCCAAGGGCCAAGGAAAGGGTCAAAATCAAGGTCCAAAGAACAACGCCAAAAAAACAAAAAAAAACAGGGAGAAGCCAGAAAGAATGGGTTAAAGGAGAAAAAGAAAAAGAAGCAGGAGATCAGCCGGGTCCCCAAACGGGCCCAATGGTCCACGAGGGCAGAGAAAGCCCTTACACCGAAGAAAGGTGTATTCCCACATTCGCCACAGAGGGACACGCCCTATAGCTCCGGACAAAGCAAAGGGATATATATATATATATATATATATATATATATATATATATATAACACACACACAATTTGAAAAACAATTACAGCATCAGGGTAGTGTAAAAAAAAACTTTCCTTTGTCTAAACCTCACCTATGAACATTACCTACCGTACTTTTAATACTACTTACGAGGACTAGTATCAGGGTTAACAACAATAAATCCATGTTTAGATGCATACTGCTGAGCACCACCTTTTGTAATGAAGTTCTGTTCAGTGCAAGTCAGACCTGACAGCCAAAATATAACTGGAACCTTTTCTGAAGACAAAAACATAATTGACAACTTCTAATTAACATTGGAGATAAATCAATAGTTTCAGCTGATAAAACTAGCTTAAAGATGAATCAGAAATAGGACAAAGGCCTACTGCACCATACTGCAGCAAGCTAGCTATTTAAGCAGCAACACTAACAAAAACTTTAGCACAAAGCGAGCCTCGAGCCTTTTTAACATTAAATCTGACATTAACTTCAACTATGAACAATGACAGAATTAAGCCCCAGCTTGTCTCTTGTATCTTCACTAATCAAACTGAAGAACATTCTATAGGATATTGCTCTCAGAGACAAGTCAGTCATCTTTAAAATTAGAAACAGTGCAATTGTACTTAAATCCTGCTTAATCTATAGTACACAAACACCGCATATTTTAGGGAACAAATACAGAAGGGTAAATTATTTATTAAATACAGATGTCTTTTTTCTATATACATTAGGTATTTAAAAGCTGAATTTACTTTTACTAGAGTTCATCTCATCAGAGCATTGTAATAATTTGTATTGGGGCGTTTACCGCCATTTCCCGCTATACGCTAGCGGATATCATGGCGAAGCAGAATATGAGAAAGAGAAACGGAGACGGGGGAAAGGCACTAGAAGTGGGAGGACCGCGGACGACGGGTGAGAAGTCACCTAAAGCTCAGAGAGGAGGCGAGATTGGGAGAGGAAAAGGAAAAGACGGTCAAGCGAGAAGAGACGGCTCTCAGCGAGCATAAGACGTAAACGATCGGGGAGGGGGAAATCAGAGGAACGGGAAGGCGCGACGACGTACTGACGACAGGGTGGGGCATTCCACAAGGATGTGAAAGACGGTGAGGGGCGACTGGCAGGAGGCGCAACAAGGAGCTCCTGCCGGGACATAAGATAGCCGTGCGTGAGGCGGCGTATGCCGATGCGAAGCCGCGCAAGGACGACCTCTTTGTGTCTGGAGCGGTGGAAAGAGGACGCCCAATATGACAGGCGGGGGCGGATGGACCAGAGTTTATTTCCGGTGGCATCGTCCAGGACTGCTGCCATATGCGGTCGTAGAGGGACCGAAAGACCTGCACATAGTCAGAGAAGGGGAGCGGGCGGGGGGGGGGGGGGAGGCATCGAGGCGGCGGACCGGGCTGTGCGGTCAGCCGCCTCATTACCGGAAACACCGACATGGGCAGGAACCCAGCAGAAGGTGACCGGATCCGGTGAACGGTGTGCAGGACATGGTACCTGTTGAATAATGCGTACGAGGGGGTCCGGGGAATTATAGCGCTCGAGCGCTTGAAGAGCGCTCAGCGAGTCCGAAAAGATGGTACAGGAAGACCGCGAAAACCCGATACCAGACGGAGGCTTCCAGAAGGCAAAGAGCTCCGCGGAAAAGATGGAGGCCTGAACGGCAGGGGGATACCCGGGAGGTAGGTGACAGCGACGGAGAGAAGACGGCGGCCGCGACACCTGCAGGGGAGCGCGAGCCGTCGGTGTAGACAGGAACATCGTCCGAGTGTACGGGAAGATGGGCCAGAAAAGAAGACCGGAGGACGGTAGGAGGAGACTCCTTACGCAGGCCACGGAGCGCCTGGCAGCGGCAGATAGGGGTGGTCAGCCAGGGGGGCGACAGGTCGAAGGAGAACGGCAGAATAGAGGGTGGGGGGATCCCAGGGACGAAAAGACGTCGGCCAGGGAGGCAGCGAAATGCCACGTGTCAGGCCGGGGTAGCGCCTGGGAGATCGCGGAGAAGAGTAGGGACCTCGGGAGGCGGCAGATGCGAAGGTAACACTTCGCCATGAGAAGGCCCCGGCGAAGGGGCAGGGGGGGGTGTCCGCAGTCCACCTGAAGACTAGCGACAGGGACGAGCGGAAGGCACCCGACGCCAGGCGAAGGCCACGGTGGAGAAGAGGATCCAGCATACGGAGTGCCGGAGAGGAGGCGGAGCTATAGACCACACAGCCGTAGTCGATGCGGGATTGCACCAGGGAGGTGTACAGGCGCAGCAGAGTACGCCTGTCCGCCCCCCAGGTCATGTGGGACAGGTGACAAAAGGGAGAGGGTGCGGCGAGATGATTGCCGCAACCGCCTAAGGTGTGGAACCCAACCGAAAAATTCGTCGAGGGTCATACCCAGGAATCGAACGGATGGGACGAGGGGAAGAGTGCCGGCAAGGGTAAGGGCGAAGGTATGCGACAGACGGAGGCGCCGAGGACGGAAAGCATACTGGAAGACTTAGAGGGTGAGAAAAGCATAGCCAACCGAGGACGCCCAGCGAACCACCGCGTTGATGGCTAGCTGGAGTCGACGTTCAGCCAAAGACGGGAGGCGGCCAGAGCAATAGATAGCCAGGTCATCGGCATAGAGGGAGCTACGAACGGAAGTAGGCGGACCGTAGCGACTGTGTCATCACTAGAGAGAACACAGGACGCTAAGGACACTACCCTGAGGGACACCCTCCTCCAACGGAAAGCGGTCAGAGAGGGTAGAACCGATGCGGACGCGGAAAGAACGGGCGGACAAGAAGTTATAAATAAAGGAGGGGAGAAAGCCTACGAAACCCAGGAGCGTAAGCAGTCAAAGACCGCGCTCCGCCGAGTAGTATCGTAGGCCTTCTGGAGGTCGAAAAAGACGGCGAGTACAAAATGACGCCGGGAGAAAGCCTCCGCACGTCGTGGCTAAGGAGGAGGAGGGGGTCGGTGGTAGACCGGAAGCGCCGGAAACCAGCCTGGGTAGCAGGGTATTGGTCACTCGCCTCCAGAGTAAGAGACAGCCGCGAGGCGACCATCGCCTCCATAACCTTGCAGGCGCAGCATGTCAGGGAAATGGGGCGATAGTTCGACGGGAGTGAGGGGTCTTTATCGGGCTTCGGGATGGGGACGACGATGGACTCACGCCACCGGTCCGGGAATGAACCCTCCAACCAAATCCGGTCATAGAGGTCCAGTACAAAGCTGAGAGCAGAGGGGTGGAGGTGCCATAACAAGTCATAGGGGATATTATCGGGGCCGGGTGCGGAGGAGCGTCGGGGGCGGAGGGCCTCCCGAAGCTCCGTCATGCGGAAGAGGTGATTATAGGGGTCATCCCTATGAGGTGGAAAATCCGGTGGGTCGCGGCGGGAATCGGAACTGGAGATGGCTGCGAAGTGCGCCGCGAGTGCGTTCGCGACGGCCTCCGGATCGGAGACGAACTACTCGTCCCCGACCCGAAGCACCGGGGGTCGAGGGGGGACACGGGTCCCCTCAAAGCTACGCACCTTGCGCCAAACAGTCGAGGGGGCAGTCAGTCTGTGAGGAGATCCCGGACACGTAACTCCGCCAGGAGGTACGCCGGGCCAGTTTCAGGACCGACGGGCCACTGCCTTCAGGCGCTGAAACTCGATCTTGTGCTCCAGCTGGCGGGTCCGGTAGAAGCGGCGGCCGGCACGGCGCCGCCTCCTGAACGGCATGGGAGCACTCTGGGGTCCACCAGGGACGCTTCGCGGCCTGAGGGAGCCAGAGGTACGGGGGATGCAACTGGCGGCAGCCGAGAGGATCTTACTCTCGAGAAGGCGAGGGCCTCACTGACGGAGGGAAAGGCAGGAATTGATGGCGAGATCGCCGTGTCCTCGCGTATGAGGCCCAGTCTGCTCGGGCGAACAGCCAGCGCGGGCGGACAGAGGTGGGGGGGAGGAGACGGGTCGGGGTAAGACACTGGGAAATGGTCACTGCCGGAAGAATCCGGCAGGACCTCCCAGGTGAACTCCGTCACGATTTCGAGGGAAACCAGGGAAAGGTCGATACAGGTGAAACTGTCGTGGGCCGAGTGAAGGCAGGTTGGGGAGCCATCGTTCAGAAAGGTGAACTCGAGCTCGTCCATAAGGGAGAGAAGGGTCCCGGAGAGAAAGGTGGAGCAAACGTCCCCCAGGCCGGGTCCCGACTGTTGAAGTCCCCGAGAATCAGGAAAGGGCGGGGAAGCTGAAGAATTAGGTCACGGAGAGAATCGGGTGGAGGGCGTACGTTAGGGGAGAGGTAAAGAGAGCAGACCGTGAGCTGGCGCCCCAAGGAAAGGCGCACGGCCACAGCTTGCAGGACTGTACGGAGCGGGAGGGGGCGGAAAGGGACGGAGCGGTGCACGAAGACCGCGGCGCCCCCCCCTCCCCGCCCCATCGAGAGGCGGGGAAGGGAGCCCGCAGTAACCGGACACTCGAGGGAGGGAACGGGATCCCAGAATCGTCTCCTGAAGGCAGAAACACGCCGGACACCTGGAGGCCAGGAGAGAGGAGAGAGACTCGAGGCCTACCAGGAGCCCGCGGATGTTCCACTGCAGGAGCGAGGTATAGGGAGGGGTAGGAAAGTCAGCGTAAAGGATGGTTATGGGGTGGGTGGGCCGATCGGGCGGCCCGAGATTAAAGAGGGAATCGGAAAGCCCCGGAGTTCAGCGAGGGACGCCGAACGAGGGCGAAGGCGAGGGTCACCCCGACGAGGGGGCGATGTGGAACCAGACGCCGGCAAGTCCTCCAGAAGAGGAGTCTCCCGGACGTCCGGGGGAGAGCGATGCAGAGAAGGGGATGTGAGAGGTATCCAGAATGCCCCTCCCTTCACCGGAGGTGCGGGGGAGGCAGGACTACGAGGGGGAGTGGAAAATAATACCTCACCCAGAGGCATTGGCAGGTCGAGGAGAGAGATGGAGCGGGTCAAGCGCGGGGGCGTGCACGTCCCACCCACCCCGACCAGGCGGGCGAGTTCCCCCTCCAGTGGGTCCATCGACCGGGCCGGAGAGGTGTGTATCTCAGCCCCCACCACGAGGGCCGTCGGGGATCCCAGGGGGGAGCGTGCATTACGGTTGCGCAGTGGGGATGGTGAGGACACCGGGGCGGTAGGGCGAAGGGGGCGTTTGTGTTTGGGAGGAAGGTGATGCGAGGCTTATGGCTTCGAAACTTTCGGGGTCACCACTGGCGCGGCGCTTGCGGCCCCTACCCCTCCGTCGTGCGGCCCGCATGGGTGACGGCGGGTCACGATCCGGAATGGGGGTGGCCGAAGGCGGGTGGAGAGGGCGTAGAAGGGGCAGGGGGGTTTGCCGACGAAGCATCGGCGTTCGCGGGGGGAGCACGTGGGGACGCGCTGGTAGTACGGGAGCCGCGGTAGGAGTCCGCTGGGCGGCAGAGGATGGACTGGGAGTAGCGGACACGGTGGGTGGAGGCGCGTTGGGAACCGCCGGTGAGGACGGGGTCCGGGAACGGAGAACCTCGGCGTACGAGGCACCACGCCGGGCCTCGCAGCCACGCAACCGGTCCCGCGCCTCCCGAGCGCTGAGAAACTCTGATGAACAGAGGGCCCGAACCTCCCTTTCAAAGAGGAAGGACGGGCAAGAGCGGGATGAAGCAGGGTGTGGTCCATGGCAGTTGGTGCAGGAAGGCGGAGCAGTACAGGGCAAGGGGTGGGGAGGGCCGCCGCAACGGACACACAACGGGGCCGGCTGACGGCAGGAGCTGCTCACGTGGCAAAACCTATTGCACTGAAAACAGCGCGTAGGATCTGGCACGTATGGTCGTACTGAGAATTCGCACGATCGTCTCTCACCAAAGCCCCAGAATACCGAAACGGGGGGCACCAGTGAGTCGAAAGTGAGGAGCAGGCGAGAAGGGGCGGTTGGGGATCGCGATCTGTCAGGAAAGCGGTACACCCTCACAACACTCTGGGAGGCGAGGTCAATCTGGTCTTCCACCGGGATGGGTAGAAGACGAGCAGCGTAAATTGTGCCCTGGCACTGATTGAGGCGGGGGGACACCGTAATCCCGCAGCTCAGGACATTGGGGATAGCGAGCAGAGAGGTGGTTTCGACAGAGGAACGCGACCTTATCAGAATGGAGCCATCCCTCTGAGGCCGAAGGTCAAAACGAGCCGTCCCCGTCACCCCATGGATCGCTCGAAAGAGGCGTTCATGGTTAGTGGGGAGGGGCTTGGAGGAGGGGCGGAGGACGAGGAACTTGTCCACCGTCCTAAGGCCGAGCGAAGACGTCGGGCCAAACACCACCGGTACTTCGAGGGACGGGGAGACGAGAAAGGCGGACGGCGACGTCGGGTCCCACGTCCCCCAGGGGCCGGGGGCGATGAGGCCCGACCGGAGTGGGAGGCGACCGGGGCCGCGGGCTTCCCACCTGAGGGCGAAAAAGCAGGTGGGTCCCTATCGGGACGTGGAATAGGGGGATCCAGGGGTCGGGGGGTCCACTACAGGTCCATCCGCCACTGGCGGGGGTCGGGCAGCGGCGCCACGAGCCTGGGGAAGAGAGGGAGAGGTGTCGGCAAGAAGAGCAGACGGGTGGGCGAGGGCTGCCGACTGCCCTTACCAGACCCAAGGTCCAAAGAGGTAGTCAGAGGGAGGTCAGATGCACAAGCCGGGTCGTCAACGAGGTCCATTAGATTTGTAAGTGTTTCCATAAAAAAAAAATTTTTGTTTCGCGCCCGGGGCCGCGGGGAACCGATTACCCGGGGCCCAAGGGGACCAAGCGCACGCCGGCGGGGGGATGGGTGCCTCGTCCCATGTAGGTACCCCCGTTTCAAAAGGGGCCCTTGCAGCGTCGAAAGTTCTCCCCCGCCGCAGCAAAGACCAAGGCCCCCCAGGGTCCCAGGCCTGGGCACCCTACCAGCCAACTTAGTCCGGCCCCAGCCATGGGAGCGAGACCCCCAGCGACCAGCCCCGGCAGCCCACGGGGCGCGCGAAAGTGAACAGAGAAAGCAGAAAAAACAGAGGGGGCAAGGAAGAGGGTAAAGAGGGGAAGACAGGAAAGAGGGACTGTAGGATAGCAGGGTATGCTAAAAGTCCACTTCGCAACCGGGCGGGGGACCCGGCAGGGCCCCCAGCCACGGCTGACCCCCCTCGCCACATGGAGGCAGGAGCCCGGGGGCGATCCACCCCAGAAAGAGCGCCCGCGGGGAGGGGGCATTGTAATAATTAAACTTGGTTTACTGGGCTACATACTGCAAGGTGGCAATCTCATTTTGTCAAAAACAAACTACTGTACCAATATTAGGAAATGAAGTACAAATGAATAATAGAAAGAAGCTACGTAGCTGAAGTTCATTATTTATGAAGTTAAACAACTTAAAGATTCACCATGTGAAATTTAAGAAATGTGGAAATTAGCTACATAAAGTATCAAACTTAGTCTGAAAAACTTCAGATTTAAAGCTAACCTGTCCTATCATTAGGATGAATTCTCAAACACCAAGAATAGCTACTAGATAGTATTTTTATAATCACTCAGTAGGCCAACTCAAACCTTTACCTACAGCTACATTAGATGCGAGGCTAAATGCAAGAGGTGAATAATGCAGTGGGACTTATCAACATTACCTGATTCAGCTTGTGGAGGAATGAACACACCAAATTTCATGAGACATTTCACTTCTGAGCTGTGAAGATTAAGATTACTGTAAAACTTGAGAAGTTAATACAGTAAGGTTCCCTATTTCTGGAATAACTGGGACTAACCAACCATCAGAAAGTGGCACACCCCAGATATAAGAAACACCCAGTCCCTCTAGCCCCAAATAGAAGAATGTCTCATAATATTATCAGGACATTATATGCCTCAGTGGTGTAGTGGTTAGCATCACTGACTACGGATCCATCAGCCCTGGGTTCAAGACCTGTGATGGCAGCCAGCACGCGCAGCAAAACCTAGCTGTTCATCCTTCCACACAAAGAAAGTGGTTGGTAGATAAATGGGTAACCCTAGGTGGCCTAATAGTTAAGATGCTGGGCTACTGGTGGGGTGTGGTTCAGATTCCACATTAAACTGTAGGTCTAAGGTGGAGTGAAAAGCTTGACCTTAATCAGAATGAACAATTCAAGCGGAAGCTAACCAAAAGGCATTACACTATTGATTTTAGTAGTACCTATTATAAGTAAATATATTTATGTAAAATGTTAGATATACTATTATTAGGCATAAAATAATTTCATATATAGCACACAATGGATGAACAGTACTATACAGTATTTGACAAAGTTATCTGAGTAGAATTTTATGCAAAATGGCCAATGGGCATACCCGATATACTACCCATATGCCAAATTTAAAACACAATAAGGACTAAGGGATTGCACCAAAAAGAAGTGCTGAAGATAAGGAACCTTAATAATTTAAAATGTTCATAACATCAGTGAGACTACCAGTAGGCAGCCTATACCTAAGCCCAAATACACGAGTCTTATGTACCCTACAGTAGCTACTGTATTGGGAAAGTTAACTATAAATTTTAGCCTATAATAAAACTTCTATTTTAAAAAACTGATTTTATAAAATGTTTGAAATACTGTACCCTACTGTCACTAACTATAACGTATTAAAAGTTGGCTATACCATGTTCCAGATAATTTCATGCTTCACCATGCTAGGGCCTATCTAAATTAAGGTTAGCGTGTTACTGGACACAGCATTATAATTGGGTCAATAACTAACTTAACTGATAACTAGCCACTAGCTTTAACTACATAAAGCTTACAAAGTATGATAGATTACAATACACATTAGCCTTATTAAATTAGTTTATAGTCCACCATACATTACACAATACCTAGTTAACAGCTATACCATACCATAGTCTACCACAATCACATAACATTGTATTACCATACCTCTGATGGGAATATACTTTCTGAAATCCAGAGAAACATTTGTTAGAAGATTCTTCTTTAATTTCTGTCATTTTAGAACTAATTTTTATCTGAAATTATTAAAGGTTTTATTAGAATAGAGCCTAAATACACTATATAATGGTTTATATTTGGTTAAAATAAGCCCAACTTAGCCTGTAAAGGCTTAAATACTACATACTAAAATCTAGTATTAGTCAGGGGGCTTAATCATATAATTGTTCAAATCATTCCAAAAGTGCCATTTTTGGACCACAGGTAGCTATGACCATACTAATTTGAATGTTTGCGGGAGCCAAGCTGGGCTCCCACTGTGGGAGCCATATTGGCCAAATCAAAATGGCCACTGTCCAAAATGACATCCACTTTAGTACCAATACTAGTACAGGTTACATAGTTAACTTGATAAAAAATAAGTCAGCATCAACATCTTTTGCTAGTAAACTATAGTATATACGCAAGTACAATCTTCTTTATTCCTTTTACTCACAGTACTGCATCTCATGACATCAGGGGATGTCAGGCATTGTGGAGAGAATGAACCATTAAATGGCTCTTGTTTCTGAAGGATTCGCTTTCGTAGTGCCATAGCAGCACGTATCAATAACACAGCTTCATCTTGATTGATTTGTGAGGAATGATAGCTTTGTTCTAGCACAGCACCCACTTTTGCCTTGTGGCTAATGAATACATCTCTCCCCTGTGCATAGGAAGCCCACTCAGGAAGATGCTCAAGCAGATGGTCTTTCAATCTTGTTGCATGAGGTTCTCTACCAGAACAGGGATGTCCTAGATCTGACATCATTATCTTGTACATTTCCCGTAAGTCAGACAACTTGTGGACCTCAGACTGAGAGTCATCCACAAATGCCACTAACTGTGCTATGACCATGGGATCAAATGGGGGAGGCTTGGGTTCACTTGAAGATCGACGTTCAACTGCACGAGCTCCATCACGAAGTCACCAATAGCATTGTACATAACATGCATCCATTGCATGTACATCAGAACCTGCAGTCAAGCGCCCATACAAATGCCAGTTGTTAGTTGTTTTTGCCCAATTCTTCAGATTTTGATCAATGTTGTCACTTAAGGCTCTATGAAGATCATGCTGATCCTCACCCAGACATGATGCAGAATAATGTTTCTGGAGGTGATCCGTAACTTGATCTGAGTTTCTTCAGACTTATCCCAGCTGCACATTCATCTTGCGTGGCCACTTTTCCTCATGCCTGCTTTACCCTGTAACTGTTGCATGCACTCCTACAACTTTTATGATACACTGCAGCATGTGATTGGAGGGTTGCTGCAATTCCTGAGCCATCATCGAGCTCACTAACCTTGATACCAGATGGAACATCATTGAGCTGTACAAAATCATTCAGATCTCTTTCAAAAGATGAATATCCCTGTTCTTTTGGCTGTTGTAATGCCTCGTCTTTGCTGGACTGACATAGGCAACACAGTGTCCAATTAATTCCAGTTATGTTAGTAGACATGTTGAGGTATTAATGTTCTTCTACACACTACTAACTACACACTAACGAGATCTTCATATCTGCAGGCCTGAAGAGACTAGAATGTGAAGAAGACCACCACCACATAGACTTGCTTCAGAGGAATACAGGTATGCCAACACCTGCAAAAATAATAAAAAATAGATTAATAGTGGACAAAATGTCAGTAGAAATCCAATGTAAAAGTTAATATAGCTGTTACAACCACAAATCTAAGTGCAATAATTATGTATCATGATTCAATTGACATAAAATGTACATTTCTTATAAAATAATATCAAATGTGGATATATACAACCTGACGTATATCTTGAATTAAAAACAAATATCAGAACTGGATTCTCTATACTCAAAAACATACAAAAAGTGTCATTATTTACTGTTCTACTATGATTGGTTGTTATTTTATCGCCCAATGTCAGACCAGATGGCGGCCATCTTGGATTCGTCCATAATGGCCGCCACAGGGAGAGCCCACGTTGGCTCCCGCAAAAAAATGAATGCTTATGGTCATATCTACCCCTGTAAAAAAATGGTACTTTTGGAACAAAGGGAATAATCGGGGTGATTTTGTGGATTAAGCCCCCTGACTATATGTAAAATTCATAGAATGCAATGCCCAGACTCAAAATTTGATAATATATTCTAAATTTAGAAATATTTAAAAAACTCAACTACTTGATAATGGGTGGGGGAGTAAAACCTAGACTAGACTGGCTATGGTAGCCTACTAGATCTATGCTCTATGAGAAGAATCTACCATGAAATGGGGGTGGCTCTAAATAGTAAGTGACTACACACTATTGCAACTTTTTCATTTTTTAAATATAACCTAGGCCTATATTAAATCTCCGGTAAATATTATGTTTCATGGAGATCAGCATTTTTGACAGAGTCAGAATGTTACGAAGATTGGGAATAGCCAAAATTGGTCATGTAAGAAATAACTAACCAATCTAAAATGACCACCTAACCTAGTGTAATCCAGTCTTCATGAAACTTGATATTAGCCAATCTTTTAACCAAACTTTCAGCAACTCTCAAGCAAAATTTAGTTATTTTTTCCCCCAAAAGTTTTCAGGTTAATATTTACCATTTTCACTGTAGAAGTTTTTATGCCCTTCACACAAGTTCTAAGATGGTGTAACACTACCGCCAAACTTCTCATCCTGTTGAACCCAGACTTAACTAAAAATTAAAGAGCTAGGACCTGCAATCTAAACCCTACCAATTCTTCACATTGGTTCCTATTAGGCTGTATTTTGACTATCTAGAGACCTTGGTAAATGTTCCACTGAACTCATACTGGCAATTAATGACAGAAGATATTTTTCTGGTCAATTTTCATGTGCTTTGAAATAATCTGATATCTATTTCTTGTGCAAATGAACAGTTTAAGGTAGTTTTAATTTTTATATTTGGAGAATCACAAATTTAGAAATGAAACAGAGGTCAAATTCCTTCAAAATACAATGAGGGGCCTAAACTTTGTAATTATTTATTACTTTACCTTTAAGAGCTTCTGCCTCAAGGGTGCTTTACAATCATTTACACACCAGACATGGGGTAATAATAATACACTATTACAGGATTTTTCAAGTAATAGAAGGCAAAGTAATAGATAAATAGTCTTACTTTTCTATTACAACCAGGGTTTCGGAGCCGGAGTCGGAGCCAGAGCCGGTGGAGCCAGTGAATTTTGCTTACCTGGAGCCGGAGCCAGAGCCAGAAACCTTGAAAATACGGCTCCATGGTCTGGCTCCGGGCGATATATTGCTACCTAAATTGTTATTTGTTAAATATAGGTTTAGTTGCAAATTATAATTCTTGTAATATATTACGAAAAATGGTACCATAGGATTCTTGGATTTTATGGAGGTGTGGGAGTTGCAGGAATAATCTGCAAATTTCCATTTTTTAACCATTAAATATTTGGGAAGATTTGTCTTAACAACACTTAATTATATAGGTAAAAAAAATTTTATGGTGGTGGAGACCTTAGGTAGGTAGGTACTAACTATTTATCTAAGTAGGTAACTACCTAGATACATACCTAGTAAGGTTGGTCCTTCTGACTTGGATTGAACTATTTTTATTTTTAGGTCAATTATCTTGTATTGCTAAATTTCTTTTTTTCAGATTCTTTGTAATTTGTACTTGATTCTTTAATTATAATTATCAGTCTATGACCCTTCATAATGGATAGAGATTCAATAAAGAAGTCTGATATATTCAAGTATTTTACTGAAAGTTCAGATAAGAAACACTGTTTGTATTTGTGAAGTTTCTGATGCTTCGGGAAATATTTCAACGTGTGGAACTAAAATTACCAAGCCTCAAAGCAAAAAGCCTGATGTCTCCTCAAGAGCATATAATTTGAAAAGACACGAGTCGATTACATCCTGAAATATCAAAAATGATGGAAGAAAAGAAGCAAATGCTTGAGCTTTCAAGACCCAGTACTTCTGCCAGTTCAAAAACTAAAGCAAACCAGCAAAACATTACTAAATTTTTGATGTCTCAAAAAGTCACTATCTCAATGACTACAGATAATTTTAAAAATAGCATAATTGAGTTAGTTGTTAAAGATTCTATGCCTCTATCTATGTTTGAAAAGCCAGCTATGCGCAGTCTACTAGAAGAAATGGCTCAGAAATTCAAGATTAGTTTAGATAAAGACAATATCCATCATTTAGTGATAGAAAAATCAAAGAAGAAAAATTTGCTCTCAAAGAGCAATTAAAAGGGCGCTTCATATATTTAAAAGTTGATGGTTGCACACGAATACGGACACATTATTTTGCCATCAATGTCCAATTTATTGATGATAATAAAATCCTCATCCGCACTATAGCAGTAAAAGATACACATGCTCAGCAAACTAGTGACTACCTGCATGATCTAATTATGAGAACTCTGGAAGAGTACGGCATACCGAAAGAATTTGTGCTCTGCATTGTCAGTGATAATGCATCAAATATGATTAAAACTGTTGAGAAGTTGAATGATAATCAAGAGGCAACTTCAGAAGATGATATACAAACATTTGGTGAACATCATGATGATTCAACAGATACTCAGGAAGTGGCATCTTGTGTAGAAGAAATTGACAGTATTGTATCTGAAATTTCACACTTCTCCAGAATCAACCACATGCGTTGTGGTGCACATACCTTGCAACTTGCTATTTGCGATGGATTGAGAGATAAACATGCTACCTCTCTCATAGGTAAGTTGAGACAGGTTGTAGTAGCAGCAAGAAACCCAAAAGTGGAAGAAATAATTAAAAGACATGCAGGCAAGGTTGCTATTTTAGATCAACCTACTCGATGAGGCAGCACTTATTTAATGATAGAGCGCTTATTAGAATTAAAACCTGTACTCTTGGACATGGCAAATTCAAATGTGAATCTTTCAGAAATAATGTGGGAACAAGCAAGATTGGAAAGAGTACTGTACCAGCCATATATAGTACTTAACAAAAAAAATTCAAAGTAAAGATTTGACTCCTGGTCAATTTTTGAAAGAGTGGAAATCTTTGATGTATTTTCTTTCCAAGATAGAAGGCACCATAGCTGATGACATTAAAAGTTCCATGGAAAGGAGAGAAAATATTTTACTTGATAATGAAGTATTGCTTGCTGCTATTTATATAGATCCTAGATATAGATGCTTATTAACATCTGAACAGGTAGTTAAAGCCAAGGATGCCCTATGCAATATAGCAATCAGAATGAAAAGTAACCTAGACCTTTCAAATAAAGTCTCTCTATTAAGAGAGGAATGTGGAACTGAGATTATTGCATCATCATCAAATTCATCATCATCTTCCACCACTTCTGATGTCAGCGAGTTTGATTTTGAAAAAATTATTGATATTCAACATGGTAAGAAATCAAAATGTCCTCGTTTAGAAAGTGAACTAATACCACCTCTCAGTCCAATGTGTACCCTCAAATTGCAAGTTGAGGAATCTTTTCCCGATTGAAAAATTTGACCATTCGTCAAAACTGTCTTTTGAACAAGTAATAGAAAGGTATCCTAAAGTTATAAGAGATGTTGCAAATCTTCTAGTAGCTATGCCTTCAACACAAGTCAGTGTTGAATGGCTATTTTCAGCACTGAAAATTTTAAAATCTGATTTAAGGGCACGTATGAAAGAAGATATTGTTGAGGCTATGTTATTTTTAAGAACAAATATTTATAAGTAAACTTAGATAAATAATTTTAATTCATAATTTTTTTTATGGAAACAGATTTACAAGGAGAATATCTTTATTTTATGTTTAAAAATTAGTTTCCTACCTTAGCTACATTAGTAAAAATTTCTGCAAAAGTTATTATTTTGCTTTCATTTTTTAATACAAGGAGTATTATGATTTATGATACTGTAAATATATCATTGAATTTGCAAACTTTTTAATTTTTTAATATGTAGTTTGAACTTTAAAGATAAAGTCTGATTTAAGGTTACACTTAAAAAAAATATAATTGAGGCCATCTTGTTTTAAAAAAAAAAATTATAAATAAACTTAGTAATTTTCATTTTTAATTATTTTAAGGAAACAGATTTACAAGAAGAATATCTTGATTTTATGTTTAAAATTAGTTTGATTACACCTTAGCTAGAATAAAAAAAATTTTGCATTAGTTTTCATTTGTTAATCCAAGGAGTAGCATTGATTTTATAAGCATCCAGGGTAAATGATTTTGTAAATTTTCTTTTATAATATGTATTAGTAGTTTGAACTTTTGACTTAGTTGAATTGCTTTTGTTAATTAAATTACAAAACTTTTTGACTAAAAGAAAATATCTTTTTAAGTAAATAATATAACCTATTAAAAATTTAAAAACTGAATTTTTTGAAATATTCAGCTCTTTTTCAAGCCAAGTTGGCTTTCATGAAGCTTTCAAGTTTCAACACTTAAAAAAAGATGCATATATTATCTCAGAAAGTTTGATTATTACTATTTTCCATACGAGAATTCTTAAGTTTGAACTTTGAACTAATTAAGAGGCAAGTTTCTCTAATTTATATAAGCTATCATTATTAATAAATATTTAGTTTTCATTATTTTCCTTTAGTTATTTAAATAACTTCATTCTATCATTATATTTGCCTAATTTAAAATCATAAGAAATTTAAATTTTGAGTATTAAAGTGATTTAATAATAAAATATTTTTGTGCAATATTTTAAATTGGACAATTAGTTATATAAATCTAGATATTTATTTTATAATTAACATAATTTACTATAAAAGAGCCGGAGCCAGAGCCAGACTAAAAGATTTCTGCTCCGGAGCCGGAAGTTTTTTTACCGGCTCCGAAACCCTGATTACAACAGCAATGGACATACTGTGTGAACAAAGCACGGAAAAATTAACTAAATCTACTCTAAGCTAAAACAAACATATGAACTAATATTATGGCAAATTTTTCCTTCAATAAAGTAAAATTTATCAAGACCTAGAGTCTCAAATTGTAAGGATTTGGTTGAAACAAATATGTTAACATGCTTCTAATTACATTTAAATAGACAAAGATCCTTTTCAAATGAGTGAAGTATCCCACGTACAAAAGTAATAGATGACCAAGTAATAGTAATACATGAAAAATAAAGTAATTGTAATAGAATAAATCAAAAGTAATAGTAATAGACCCCATGTCTTTTACACACTACATTTAAAACAATTTTCCACAATCTTTCATAATGATTCAGAATATATTTTCATGTTAAGGTATTGGTTTGAGTTCAGCATAATATTAACACACCTTGTTTAATAGTAGGGTACGAGAAATTTGGCAAATTTTAAAAAAGTGAAGACTTCAAATTCTATACAAAACCAAAAAAACTGACAAATACCCATACGATAGTATTATTAACCTAAAAAGTAACTTCCAAATCTGATGCATCAGATCTAGTAAATGCTTGCCAAACTTCTCAACTTGGCTTTTCCAACTGGAACAAGACTAAAAAGCAGATGGAGTGAACTTTGCTGCTTGTACAAGGCACATGCAAACAAGCCTTTGTAATTATGCAGCAAATGCCATGACCTGCATTTCTAGGAAGAAATATTTTTCTAATGTAATTTGATGCGCTTTATTCAAATGAAACTTTATAATTGTTGTGCAAATGTTTCAAAAGAGAACCTACCCTAACCTACAAGATCATATTTTAAGAAATTTGCATAACAAATGGAACTTATATTTAAATAAAGCACATGAAATTACACTAGAAAAATGTATTTCTTGCTAGAAATGCAGGTTATGGCATTTACTGCATATTAACCCAAGATTCCATTATGCAAACGTTGGCAGGTGATACACAGTCTTAGCAGCGAAAATTCTAACAGCAACAAAGCTTAGGCTATACTGCTATACATCCGAAACAAATAAATAATACAATAGGTCTACTAAGCCCTAATTTCAGCTAGCTTAAATCTAAGACCCTGGTTATACACTGAAATAAAGTTAAACTAGCCTTATATGGACCACTTGTATAATGTTTATACCTGATGAGTGAAATAAAGTGCTTTTTTAATTAGTAGTAGGCCTCATGAATTGCAGTTGCTAGACCTAAACAACCCCAAACATTAGTAGGCCTAATTAGTAATCTTCAGTAGCCAAGATTAGTCACCTGTCAAGTGCGGGCCTACCCAATCGAAAATTCAATGTACTAACCATACATTATGCAGTAGGCCTGCTATAGGCTCTGCACGAAAACTTTGGACAACGTCTGTAATCTGAGCTTAGGATAATACTAACTAACCTACTGTATTCTGTATAATAGTGTAAATTAAAGTTGATGGTAATTTTTTACTATCACTCTGGTCTCTTCAATTCCTATAATTTATACATCAATGGATTCGTTATTACACCAGGAATGCGATTTGGATAGTCTCAAGTGAGGGAACTGGTCCAAAACTAAGTTAGGACAGGAAGATTGATTGATTGAAGTTTTATATGGAGGAGCTCAGCCAATAAGGCTATTTACATCCTCCAAGACCAAAACACCTTGTTCCAGGAGAACTTCCACTGTTCCTACATCAAGTGCTGGGTCTATTATTATTGGGTTTGTTTTGGGGTATAAGTGTGAAAAAATACCCTAAAATGCGGGTAATTCCTTCAGTAGAGACTATCTAGGGCGCATTCACGATGTAAAAACGAATCCATTGATATATAAATTATGGAAATTGTAGAAACAGCCAACATGAGTGACCTAAAAGGTATATATATACATTTATATATATGTAGTAAAACGAACACTATATATTCACTGTATATATTATATATACCGTAAAACTATACTAACCTAACCTAACCTAATTTTAGGTACTACTCTTACCTGTATACTTATTACCACAAACAATACCTTCCTTGTTTTTCTTAGGGCATATAAATTCTTTTAGCAATACACCGTGTTCTACATAAAAATTAAATTCAGCCTCTTCATCATCAAAAAATTTGCATGAAGTTAAACACAGTGAATAATTACAACCATCGCAAACCGACGCCACCGTGACACTAAAATGTTATGAGTTCAGGTAAAAACCATCCAATTTTGTTAGCGGTACCTTCCTAACCTTTGTGGGATCAGTCATTTTATCACTCACAAAACATGATCCGCGATTTTATCGCTCAAAAAAATAATTTCTTAACATTAATTTTATAGCTTTAATCGGCATTTGCCTTCATATTGTACTTAATAAAAGTTGTTTAAAAAAATATAAAGAGTCTTATGGTAAACTTTATTTTCAGTTTCCAGAGACCGGACTGATAGTAAAAAATTACCAAGTTGATTTACCCTACATTATTTAATCAGTAAAACTAAAAGCAAAAATAAAGAAATTAAAACCGGCTCTTACTTCACAGTACTTGAAAGTATGGTCTCGAGAGCGACTCCTCTTCTCGGCAGCCTATGATGAAGGCAACCAAACACTAGAACACCCAGCAACTAGTGTCTTAATTTAACCATGTGAAAAATGTGTTAGAACTATATAATATATATGATGATAATGATAAGGGTATATATATATATATATATATATATATATATATATATATATATATACATTAACTTGTCTTGGATCAAGTAAAGATAAGCACCCCTAGCCTTCTTCAATTAGCCTTATAAGGCTAACTAACGAAAATATCACGACCTAACCTAACCAATCGTTAAGTCAGCTGTACGCCCTTGACGACTGGTTAGGTTAGGTCGTGATATTTTCGCTAGTTAGCCTTATAAGGCTAATTAAAGAAGGCTGGGGGTGCTTATCTTTACTTGATCCCTTGTCTTAATATATATATATATGGGATAAATTTTCACAATTAAACACGTGAAATGAATGAATGATGTAAACCCACAAGGGGGTTTACATCATATATATATATATATATATATATATATATATATATATGATGAATAAAACCACGAAGGGAAAAAGAAACACAAAGTGGTGCTCAAGCGCTTTCGTCTAATGACATCCTCAGGAACAACACTGGAGTGAAAAGAGAATTCAAGACTATATATAGGTTACAAAAAAAAATATATATATATATAATAAGTGTAGAAATAAAAATTGTGGGAGGAGCAAACACATCTGTACGGAAAACTAGCAATTTTAGTCCTTTGCCCGAAATTCAACATAAGTTCAAATGGCTTGTTTACAACCAATTTTGGTAATTATTCGTTTTAGTGCTTTTTCTCCTTTCTGAACCAAAACACATTTTTCTGGTGTTTTTTGGTGTGATTTGTTCAAATATGAACTTCGTTTCTTTGGGAAATGAGCCGTTTTTGAGAAATTTTAAAATTGAAAATTTCTCAAAAACGGCTCATTTCCCAAAAACGAAGTTCAGATTTGAGCAAATCACACCAAAAAACACCAGAAAAATGTGTTTTGGTTCAGACCTAACCTAACTTAACCTAACCTAACTTAACCTAACCTAACCCGCGTTTTTTCGCAATTTCTAACCTTCAATAGCAGCGTTGGGGTGTTTATACAAATGAGCGCGACCAACAGGAATAAATAGACGATTTCGCCAGGCCCACAAATTTGAACTCGTTGGCCTAGGCCGCCCTAGCCAATGCTCACAGACGTCGAAGCAAAAACTCCTCCAATTAACTGCACTTTCGGAAGCCAACGCTAAATAGAGCTGTGCATCTAGCTTTGTCAAGAATAACCCAACGTACAATAAGTTTTGCCACAGTTTGAGGTGGGTAGGTATTAATTGATAGTAATCCAAATCACAACCTCCGCAAACCATAATGAAAACCAGACTGAAAAAGCATTCTTGAATGAGTATGCATTATGAGAGATTCAAAATGTACGTCTCTGATTGGTCGGATAAGGTCACGTGAAACAAAAACCAGATTTAATTGGCTGCTTTGACCTATGTTTCCTAATTTTGCTACGAGATGTCTCCCCATAAAACTGGAGAGGGCGAGGTTCGTTAAAATTTTAACAGCGTTAAGAGCTAAATACTCGGTCAATGGCCTATAATGGCTGCTTTTTACGTCTAAATTTTCTTTTTTTCCATAAAAAATAATTATTACATTTCCTTGACTTTTATCATTTTCCCTGAGGTTTCAAGGTGTCCTGAATACGAATTTATATGTTAAATTGTCATAGAATGTCTCCTTCTATCGAAAACGAACAAAGCATTAAAACGAATATTAACCTAATTTTCATATAATGAACACCACGCGTTCCTTCGGCTTGCTGTTCCCTCTCTTGTCTCCGTTTGTGTCCGTGTTTTCTTCTACATTAATGAAGGGGCATGCAATTCGTATCCGACGAAAGTTTCTTACTAATTGTCTAGAGGAGCAAGTTCTTCCCAAATCCCTGCTTCCGATTCGCCTCAGACAAATTGACGACCATCCGTTCAACAACTTCAGCAGATTAATTTTAAAGAAACATATTGAAGTCACCAGACAAAATGAGTGGTCCGCCTTCAAAAATTTAAACATCGCCAAACATAATTTTGTAACCGTTATTCCCCAACCGTGGATCCAACCTTTCTTTGATGAAATTTACAACGAGTTGCGTCGGAGAACTACTTCACTTCGTAACATTTTGGATCGGAAAATTAAAAGTCTCATTCGAAATAGTCAGTGGAGTAAAAAAGCAAGCTCAAAGTGTGTTTTGAACCTTTCTTCGAAAAACATTAGTGACGATGCAAAAAGTGCCCTTGGATATGGTATGTCCTTTTTTATTGTTAAAAAACCTTCGGCTTTACAAATTTGTTAGTCTCGCGTGTTTTGAAAAACAGTGTAATCTCCCTCAGTATTTGTTTAACATAGTTAAAGGCCTCGTTTATAGTGCGGCGAATGGTAATTACGAAGATAACTTTCCTAAACGTTTTCGCGATGGCCTCTCACAATTAAAAAAAGATGGGGAGCTCCATATTACTAAAGCAGACATGGCTAACACCATAGTTATTATGGACAAAGTGGACTACATCGGAAAGATAAACGAGCTTCTCCAGGACCCCGCCACATACAGCAAACTTAGGAAGAACCCGCAGGATGACGTCATCAAATCATTTAATAGTGGCTTGAAACGCATTCTCAAAGATCATAAGGACTTAATTCCGCTTTTCATGTCCACTTCACCTTCTCTGCCCTACCTTTACGGTCTTATTAAAACCCACAAACCTGGCAACCCTATGCGCCCTATTATTAGCTCGGTAGGCTCTATTACTTATAAACTCTCCAAATGGCTTGTCAAAGTCTTGTCCCCCATTCTCGGAACTGTCTCTGATTCACATGTAAAAAATTCCATGGATCTTACTGAAAAATTGAATAATGCACGTACTGAAACTAACGATAGATTGATCAGTTTTGACGTTTGTTCATTGTTTACAAAAGTGCCGATTGATGATATGCTTGACTTTCTCTCCCAAGAATTACATAAGTATGACCTGCCACTACCTTCACACATTGTTTTGGAGCTTATTAAGCTTTGCATCAAAGACTGTAAATTCACTTTCAATAACGAGTATTATCAACAAGTGTTTGGGATGGCCATGGGCAACCCCTTATCGCCCCTCCTCTCCAATATTTATATGGAGTTTTTCGAAATTACTTACATTCCGAGAATCCTGGGGGTTGGCATCCCTTGGTTGCGGTACGTCGACGATATTTTGTGTATCTGGCCCATGAATCGTGACCTGGATAACTTCCTCCTTCAGTTAAATGATCAAGTCCCCTCCATTAAGTTTACTTTAGAAGTGGAACAAGACAATTCAATCCCATTTTTGGATGTGCGTGTACATAGGGAAAGCCCAGGTTTTAAGTTTAGTATCTATCGGAAAACAACAAACAATTTGTCCTACGTACACTTTTACTCGGGACATGACACCCCCACTAAGAAGGCCATTTTTTCATCAATGTTTCTCCGCGCCCTTAGGATCGCCAGTCCGGAATACATCGATGCCGAATTGGAAAAAATCAACGGTATTGGAAGTGATCTGTGTTATCCATCTGCGTTTATGGAATCTTGTCTCAACAAGGCAAAACGAACTTTCTATTGTGTCAATAATAACACTCGTACTTTGTCAAAAATATTTTAGTACTTCCATTTTTCCCGGGCTTTTTAGGCATTGCTAATGTACTTAAACTTTTGGATATTAATGTAGTATTTTCATATAACAATATTGTGAAAAATATCATAGTAAAAAATAGCCCTACCAATAATTCAGGCATTATCTATAAAATTGGGTGTAAACAATGTGATTCCTTTTACATACAGGGTCAGACGGGAAAGGATTTGCACACACGTATAAAACAGCATCAATATTCCGTTAGAACAGGACAGTTGTCCAGTGCTCTTTTTGTCCATTTGTCAGAGTTATGTTATCCCACTGTATTGATTGGAATAATGCTTTAGTTTTATTTCACTCTAGCAACATTGTTAATAGAAATATTCTTGAGTCTGCCATTATCCAACTTTCAAATAACTTCAACATAAGCAAAGGTCTTTTTCAACTCGATCCTGTTGTTTTGAATTCCTTCAAAACAGATTTAGATAAAAAGGGTAGGACGCTAAATCTTTGGTAAACTTGTATGCTACTTTATTAACTTTTACTCTTCATTTTATTTTTATATATATCGAAACTTGACTATAAAAGGCAAAGTGTTAAAACCGGGGCAGATTTCCAGTATAAATTTGTATTTTTATAATTCATTTGATCTTGTGCTAAAAATCGATATTTTTCCTTACAAATCTGTATGCTTCGTTGTTAATCCTTTAATTTTTAATTTTTATTTTTACTTCTCTGTTTATTGCATATATATATATATATATATATATATATATATATATATATATATATGTGTGTGTGTGTGTGTGTGTAGATATGTATGTATATATATATATATATATATATATATATGTTTGTGTGTATGTATGTTATTTATTTATTTATTTATTTATTTTTTTTTCTGTAACCTATATATAGGCCGTAACCTTTTATGTACTTCAGTGTTCCTGAGGATGTCATTAGACGAAAGCGCTTGGCTTGAGCACCTTTTTGTGTTTCCTTTCCTTCGTGGTTTTATTCATCATAAATATTTTTCACGTGTTACTTTCGTGAAATAATTTTCATATATATATATATATATATATATATATATATATATATATATATATATATATATGTATGAATTTCACAATTAAGCACGTGGAGCGAGTGAATGTTGCAAATATATATATATATATATATATATATTATACTGCGTGTTTGCAGTTAAATGTATATAATGTTATGGCATGCGGGAGGTGCCCCTTTGGGGCATTGGTTTCTGCGCGTATGTAGAAGAATTACGGCATTTGAATGAGTGAGGCCCATGGTGTAATGGTTATCATATCTGACCGGCAATCGGAAGATCCCGGGTTCGATTCCCGGGTGGTTACCTCATTTTTTCATTTGTTTCGTTCTCTCTCTCTCATCTTGCGCGGAATATCTCCTATACAAGCGTCGTTCTTTACGTTAATTATACTGCGTGTTTGCAGTTATATACATATATATATATATGAATTTCACAATTAAACACGTGAAACAAGTGAATGTTGCAAATATATATATATATATATATATATATATTGATAAGCTTTACTGGTTTAATGTACAGTATTTGCATAATTCTTTGCTAAATACGTTAATTGTAATCGGCATCTCAGCTCACGATCTTATCAGATTTTCCAGGCTAATTAATAATAATCACTTTTAAACGTATGTAATTTTTTCTAGTAATTTAACTGTAACGAGAAATAGTTAATTATTATCGTTACCAATTATTGACTATAAACGACACAGGCCTGCGAATAAGGAATTTGTAAGAGAGATCTTCTTATTATTAATTGATTTATATAAAACAATTACTCTGATTTCGAATAAGGTATCCATTTTTCTATCACGTAAGGATTTTCTGCAGGCTGGAAGGGACCATCTTTACATCAGAAGATGGTCATATATACTTTCACCGAAAGTTCTTGCTCAATAACGAACCTTTTCTTTTTTATTATGGTTTTCTCTTATTATTACACAGAGGATTGACAAAATTTTTAATTTGTTAATAAAAGTCAATCACTAAAAACAAATTTATTGAGTGAATATATTTAGAATCGTGTTGTTTTCCCTTTTCTATCAAGTACAGCTGACGCCCGTTCTGGCATTCCATTGACGAACTTTGCCAATTATTTTTGGGAACAATCATCGTAGTGTCTATTTACTTTTGTCAACCCTCTGTATATGCAATGAAATCTTGAGCCTGATAATTACCAATCATATTATTATAATCACAATACTTACTTGTATTATTTACAGTAAACAGTAAATAGATTAGAATGACCAATAGTGCGATTATTTGGACCAGCAGTTTGGGTGTGATCGATATTCTTGAGATAAAAAATTTATGTCCCAGAAATCTTGACTTGCTAAATACTGACATGTTTCATTTCACTTCTTTTAATATTTGATAAATTCACATTTTCACAACTTTTTGTTTTGTATTTTATGTATTCTTGATTTCAATGTATTCACTGTAATACACTGTATCTAGATGAAAATTCAGCTGTATATTATTATTATTATTATCACTGAAGACAAATAAAATAATATTAACATTTCTTTATACCAGTAATTCTTAACCTTTTTAGGGTGCGACCCAAATCCTGTTCGCGGGGATAGCTCGGCGACCCATGCCTTCAAACAATTTACTTGTTTCGTTTGGTTAACCTTGGTTTTCCTTCCGTCCAAATTGTTCATTCTGACGAAGGTCAAGCTTTTCACTCCACCTTAGACCTACAGTTTAACGTGGAATCCGAACCATTCCTCACCAGCAGCCTAGCGTCTTAACCACTAAGCTACCCAGGGTACCCATTTATCAACCAACTAATTTTTATTGCGTGAAAGGATGAACAGCTGTGTTTTGCTGCGTGCCGCCTGCCGTCACCGGGTCTGGATCCTGGGGCCGATGCATTCGTAGTCAGCGACGCTAACCACTACACCACCGAGGCGCAAAAATAATTAATGGTAAAATGAGTAGGGATAACATAAATAAATGGTAAATGATAGTTTAATGACCCAATCAAAATGACTTGGCGACCCAGGAGTTAAGGAACCATTGCTTTATACCCTTTATACTAAGATGGAACATCAAGCTTGACTTTCGTCAAAATGAACAATTCGGGCGGAAGCAAAATCAAGGTTACCCAATTTTATAATATACAGTATATGAGAATTAAAAGGATGATCAGCGCTAACGTCAATCTTAAATTTCACAATTGAAAATCATGAAATTTCACATTGTAATTCCACTGTTACTTTTGTGAAGTTGTAAGTTGTAACTTGTTAATTTCATTATATGGTTGTCTAACTGTCTAACTAGTCCTTCGCTAGTTTCTACTTTGTTATTATTTTTGGTTTTAGCCATTCATGATGGAAGTTCACCTTCCGAAACGTTTGGATATAAAATCTTCATAATGCTGATGTGGGCGTTGATCATACTCTTTATCCTTAAATGCCGGCTACCTTGGAACACCCTGTTCTCTTCAATATATATATATATATATATATATATAATATATATATATATATATATATATATATATATAAAAACTTTCAACTGTGAATTGATCTCATGCCGAAGAGTCTCCCTCCCAACTTACAACTGAGGACGAGAGATCCTCGTCTCTCGGCATCTCTTTAACGTAAAGGAATCCATGCAAAATAGCGATAGAGTACTTAAGTTCATAATCACTCGTGCACTTATCAAAGTTATTTATTGTGTCACTAATACCCCAAGAGGTAAATAGGTGTGGGTTCGACCTACCCCACACCTCATACCAACTTACCAGATTGGCTAAATGTGGAAAGGAGTGCAAGGAGGGGGGGGGGGGGAGTGCTATTCTTATGATTATAACTTTTTAACTGAATTTAGTAGTTTCATTTTATCTCGGTACGCTCAAGATTGTTCGAGGTTGATACAAAAACTGTTGATACGATTTGTGTTTAATAGAATGTAATTAAAGTTAATACACTGTTGCCAATCATTAAAAAAATTTCCAACATAACCAAATAACCAAAATTGCAGATTATAACCTGCTCTCTTCTTGGAAAAAGTTCACTCCCCTCCCCGAAAAACAAAACGGCAGACCAAAGGACTCTCCCGTCCTTGTGATCCCTGTGAGACCCCCTCCTAGTCCTAGGAGCCAAGAGCATACTCTGGGAGTAGCTCCTTCGCCTTTATATATGCTTATTCACGTTCGTACTGACTAGTACTTCAAAGGAAATGATGAATTGTACAACCTAAAACACACACACACATATATATATATATATATATGTATAATGATCTAACGCTATTATTCAACTAAAAAATGGCTAATTTAATTGGTCTCCATTCTAATAATTATAATAGAAATTTTTCTATTAAAAATTACACAATTGTTGGTGGGCTGGACACTAAATATAGATGGCTAACCCAAATCACGCTAGACAGCACACTTGCTGTACAGCACACCTGCAAAACAACTGCAGAACATTTGGCTTATTAATTTAATATGTACAATGAAAGTAACGGACGTTTCCAAGAAGGCACAGGAAAAGAGATTAACCGTTTCGTTCACGTATTATGACATAGGTTAAAAATAAAACTTGCCTTTAAGTTTGGTTTGAATAAGAATAAATATGGTTTATTTTTCAGTGAAACAATTGTGTACGGAGTGAGTGAAAGGGTTAAGATGGTATGGGCATTGAGCATGTCGAGAGGAGGGAGGAGGAGTATGTGGGACGACGGATGCTGAGGATGGAAATTCCAGACACGAGGAGAAGAGGTAGACATAAGATGAGGTGGCGGGATAGACTGAAGAAACATATGAGTGAAAAGGGACTGGAGGAAGAGGTGGCTCAAGACAGGAGTAAATGAAGAAGAAGGATAAATTAGAAGATGGATGGACAGTGTTCGGGACGACCTGAGGGGGCGGGAGCTGGATTTCGAGCTGGTACAGGATAGACAAGAGTGGAGAAGGAGGATCCGCAGCAGCGATCCCGCGCAAGTGCGGGACTAATAATGCTGTAGAAGAAGATTTAATATGTACGTCACGTACAAAAAGTGTTACCACCATCAGCCAAATGTTCCGCCTGGTCTGGTTTCGTGGAGAAGGCCAAAATGCCACCCTAAAATTATATTTAAAAAAGTAAATCGTAAAAGGTTTCTTTGAATAATTTTTTAAAATAACTTTCATTTCGAGTAAGTAAAGTTTGAATTGAAATGTGAATTGTAAATAATAAAATTAATGATTCAATGTTCCATTGTTTGCTATTCATTCGTCTCTGTAATAATATGAAAGTCAGAATTGTACACATAAATGCCTCTCTTCCTCTCTCTCTCTTATGCACACACACACATGCACACACACACACACACACTCACACATATATATATCTGTGTGTATATATATATATGTGTGTGTGTGTGTGTGTGTGTGTGTGTATTTATTTGCTTTTTTTGTACTTTGCGTCTAGACTCTAGATTATATTTAAGTCAGTAATTTGGTGCCATACCAGTCTATGCCATTCCCATTCCCATTCTATGTCATTCCCTTTCTGTGCCATTCCCATTTCATGTCATTTTCATTTCTATCCACGGCCTTCCCACTTTGGTCCGGGTTAGGTTAGGATTGGTTAGGTTAGGTTACGACTGGTTAGAATACGATAAGAAGGGTTATGAGTGGTTGCGTTAATGTTAGGTTAGGTTATGAATGGTTAAAATAAGTTAGGTTAGGAAATATTAGCCATTCCCATTTGGCATCATTTCAGTCACGAAAACATTGTGTCCCAAACCTAGACACGCTTCAGTCAAATTTGGATTTTTTTACATTGGGTCATTTTCATTTGAGGACCGAAAATGGAAATGAGAATGGCAGAGAATAGGAAGTAATCGGTCATTTAGCGTTAACATTAGCAGAGAATATGGTTCAGAATTTAGAACTGCAAAGACTAGAGTCTTCATTTAGCATTATGGTCAATGACCTTACGTACTTGAATCGGATGGTAGATCCCTTTAGTTCAAAGATTCTCAACCTGGTGCTCGCCTGATTTTACAAAGTGCGCTCCAACTAGTTCAGAAGCAGTGTTCGCGAACACTTCGTAATATTTTATTTAAAAATTTAAAGCTTAAAATTGATAGAAAAATTGCAAAATGCTATAGCTTTCATTTATATTTATGGAATATTTCATAATAAAGTTCAAAGATATAAAGCGTCAATGAAATTTGCTAAATAAAATCAGCTGAAAATATCCCACTGAGTAACGATACTGTAACGAGGCGTCTGAGCACTATTGTGGATGTTATCAAAGAAGAGCTGTTGGCTAAAATTGCTGAGTGTACTTTTTCTCCTTGACATTAGATGAATCAACAAATATTGGCTCTGTATCTCAACTCATGCGCTTCATACATTTATACAAAGTGATGCCACAACCGAAGAAGCTTTTTTGAGTGTGTTACCACTTACTGATACAACTGGAAAGGACATATATGATGAAGCACTTATGTCAGTTTCTCAATTCGCACAATATTGATCTTTATAAACTTGTATCGGTTGTTTCCGATGGTCCACCATGCATGGTGCGAAAATGCAAAGGTCTTATCTTATATTTGATCGAGGATGAGAGGATACCAGATTTTGTTATAATCAAAACTTAGATTTGCAGTTATCAGTGGGCATGAAGCACCTATTTCAACAAAAATATATTTTTACATTCTGGGGATCATCTGACTGAAAGAACAAATTTCGGTACTTATGTATTATCGGAACTACCAAACGTCATTTTCGTTTACACTAACGAAAATATCACAACTTAACCCTAACCAATCATCAAGGGCGTACAGTTGACCTAACCGGGCATTCAGTTGACCTAACTGGGCATTCAGTTGACCTAACCGGGCATCGTCCCACGGTGCTTCTTATTCCTCCATTTCGCTGACCCCCAAATCCTCTCACTGCGTTGTGTGTGTGCTCCCGTGTCGGGGTCAATGAAGTTGTACTTATGATTGACCTTGAAATGTTCGAAACCAGCATCATTCAGTTCCTTCGCTTTGTATGAATATGCCCTGTTAGGTCAACTGAATGCCCGGTTAGGTCAACTGAATGCCAGGTTAGGTTAATTGAATGCCCGGTTAGGTCAACTGTACACCCTTGATGATTGGTTAGGTTAAGGTGTGATATTTTCGTTAGTTTAAACGAAAATGACGAGACCAAAAATACATAATAAACAGTTTGGTAGTCCCGATAATACTAAGTACCCAAATTTCCTTTGTTAAAGCGTGAGACATTTAAAGTCCTTGCAATGTTTGGAGAACATACACATGTGAAAGTGCAGTTTCGTGTATGAAAAGAAACGAACAACATCGACCAAAATAAGTCTAAATAAAAATAGACCTTTCTTATCTATACTAATAATTGTGACGGTCGAACTGCAAACTTTCTTTCTATATTTCTTTGTCTCTTATGACTGGCCATTGGTTGAAAGATAGTGACATCATAAACACGTCATAAAAGATAGTGACAAAATGGGCGGAGCTCTAGCATATATATATATATATATATATATATATATATATATATATATATATATATGGGCTATTTAAAATGATTCACCTGATTTCAAATGAGAATATTTTTTAATGTTACAAATACAGAGTGATTTGTGATACATCAACCAAAAGAAAAACTGTCCAAATTTTGTCTCTCACCTCATAAATGCTCTATGTGACTTCCCCTAGTTACACGAGCAACGTCGACACGATAGTCGAATTCTTCCCATACTCGCTCCAGCATGTCCGTTGTCACTGACTCTACGGCAGTAACAATGCGAGTTCGGAGCTCATCCAAAGATGTGGGCAACGGTGGCACGTACACAGTATCCTTAACGTACCCCAAAAGGAAGAAGTCGCACGGTGTAAGATCCGGCGACCTAGGGGGCTCGAAAACTGCAACACACAAAACGCCTTCTGCTGTGCGGACGCCATTTTCACACTGACTGTTTGTTGCTAGGCTAGGCCACGGCGTGACTTTGGAGCCCTCTCGCGGTGATCTTGTAAAACTTGGCGATTTCCTCTTTCATGTGGTGTATGCCCAGTTGATGCACGGTTGATAGGTACGGAAATATTCTCAGTTGAAATCGGATGAATCAGTTTGAATAGCCGTGTGTATATATATATATATATATATATATAAGAACATAGGATATGTGGCGTCGGCCTCCGAGGTCATATACAGGGTGGCCCAAAAAAAATGGCACCAATTTTCAGAAGTGATATCTCAATAACCATTGCAGTTAGGGATTTAAAAAACAACAAAATGAAAGATAATTCTTTTCTCTTTAAATACTTATTCAATAGCTTGATGGTTATAAACCCATGTAATGCCAAAAATTGGCTTATAAGAAAAATATACAAAAAAAAGTTGCGCATTTATATTTATTCATTTTATTTTTTTCTAATTAATTATCTTCTAATTTACTCCTTTAAACGAAGTTCTGTGGTTTTAAGTTAAACCTAATTTTCAATAAATGGCTCAATCTGCCCTCCATTATGGTCAACCACAGCCTGTAATCTCGCCCTCCATTTTGAAATTGCCTTTGAGATCGTCACTTGTGAGAGATTTTCCCATGCAGCCTGAATTCGTTCACGAAGATGGTTCACATCACGGATTTTCTGACCATGGTAGACTTCTCTCTCTAAGGCAGACCACACAAAGTAGTCAATGGGGTTTAGATCTGGGCTGCATGGTGGCCAATTATTTGGTTCGATAAAACCAGGACAATTATTATTGAGAAATGTTATTGTTTCCTTGGCTGTATGAGATGGGGCTCCATCTTGCATGAACACAAAATCAGTGCTCGTCTCCTTGATCTCTGACAACATTGGAGACAAAATGTCATTACAGTAGTAAATTGAGTTAATTTTAACGCCTCGCTGAATAAAAATGATGGATGTTTTGTTCTCAGATGACGCTGCAAGGGAAACCATTATCGAATCTGAAAAGTGTTTTTTTCCACGCAAAAGTCGTTTTGGGTCAACATTGAGTTTTTGTCGCCACTGCTGCACGAACCCGATCATTTTGGGTATTTCGTGGTGTTTCGACCGTAAATCGTTTCTCATCAGAAAACCAAATTTTTTTCACAGACTCATTTGACCGAAATCTTCGCAATAGATTTTTACATCGATGGAAACGTCTTTCTTTCACAGGCTCCGATAAAGCAGTAACCTTCACCCTCTTAAATGTTTTCAACCCAAGATCTTTTCGAATTATTCGCTGTACTGATGAACGTGAAATCCCGGTTTCTTTCGCAACTTCACTTTCACTTTTACTTGTTCCCGGTTGTTCCTCTTGACTTAAAACCATTTCATTTACTTTTTCAATGTTTTCTGGCGTTCTAATACTTTTGGTCGACCACTTCCCGGACGCCGTTGACTGCTGCCGGTTTCTTTAAGTTTTTGTAAAAAATGTGCCACAGTTCTTTTTTTCCAATTTCTATTTGGAAATTCGTAAAGGATTCTGTTTAATGAATATCCTTTTTCTTCACGTAGTGCTTGTATAATGTTATTATCAGATTCTCTCAATCCCATCTTGAGGGGTCTGGAATAGAAAAATTTCATTTAAAATTAGGATCAAGGAATAAATATAAATGCGCAACTTTTTTTGTATATTTCTTTTGGAAGCCAATTTTGGGCATTATATGGGCTTATAACCATCAAGCCATAGAATAAGTATTTAAAGAGAAAAGAATTATCTTTCATTTGGTTGTTTTTCTAAGTCCCTAGCTGCAATGGTTATTGAGATATCACTTCTCAAAATTGGTGCCATTTTGTTGGGCCACCCTGTATATATAATTATATATACAGTATGTAGAGGCCGACCGTAAATCCGTTCCTCGTCGTTCTCAATTAGTCATGGAATCAAAACTGAGGACTAGAGATCGTCGCGTCTCTCGGCATCTCTTTAACGTAAAGGAATCCATGCAAAATCTCGATAGAGTACTTAAGTTTATAATCAATAGTGCACTTATCAAAGTTATTTATTGTGTTACTAATACCCCAAGAGGTAAATAGGTGTCGGTTCGACCTACCCCACACCTGATACCAACTTACCAGATTGGCTAAATGTGGAAAGGAGTGCAGGGAGGGGGGGAAAGTGCTATTCTTATGATTATAACTTTTTAACTGAATTTAGTAGTTTCATTTTATCTCGGTACTCTCAGGATTGTTCGAGGTTGATACAAAAACTGTTGATACGATTTGTGTTTAATAGAATGTAATTAAAGTTAATAATCAGGTAAATCACTGTTCTCATTTTTTAAAGGTCCGATAGTCGCTTGGTTTTTCGACTTTCTTTTTGCGAAATTATAGAAATACTTTGAGTTAGCCTTTATCGCTTCTATAGCGTCATCTTCTTTTTCTGTATGCTTCTCGATGTGTTCCTGTATGACGACATCGATACTTTGTAGTTTATCATTTAATATTTTTCTGATGTTGTTATCTTTACAATTACTTAATTTTGCAGTCACTCTTTTTCTCTTTCGGAACAATGCCCTCTTTTGTCTTTCGAACCTGCTTCTCTTTCCTCTTTGTTGTATCTTTGGGACATGTTTTTCCACAATTTCTAACGTCTTCTCCTCTAACGTCATTAGCATCTCTTCCGTTGTCTTGGCCTCGGAAATGGTTTTCCAATCTATTACTTCCATGCTGGATGTCACATCTTCCCAGTTTATAGCTTTGGAGTGAAAATTAAAAATTTCGAATTTGCTTCTTTCTGTTGTGCGTGTTCTTTCCTTTCCTGTTGCCTTTATATTAGTTGTTATTTCAATGATGTTGTGGTCTGATATCATAGTTGGGGATATTTCTACATTATCAATTAGATTACTGTTGTTTGTGAATACAAATCTAGGCAGTTGTTTTTTCTTGTGTTTTCTGTTATTTCTTGCGTTAACATAAATTCATCAGCTAAAGCTAGTAGCATTTTTACTTGCTGCTGGTCTTCTCGTGTGCCCCCCTTGTCCTGGTGTATACATATATTTTTCCTATCCTTTTATATTTCATGAATGGGAAATTAAAATCACCACAGAGAAAAATATTTGGGGTTGGAGAGTGTAGATTTTTTACTAAGTTTCTTACCTCTGTAATGGAATCTGAAAATTTTGAGGTTGGTGTGTTTGGGGTCTGTACATTACAATTAGTACCATATTTAATTTTTCAATTTTTGCTGCTACACATTCTACGTAGTTGTTTGAGGTACTTATAGCCATTTCTGCTATGTGCCTTTCGCGTGTGTAAATAGCACATCCTCCTTTACGTCTCACTGTTCTGTCGGTTCGGAGGATGTTATAGTTGTCAATTTGTATTTCTTTTTTGTCAATACAGGACTCACAATTTTCACAGTTCGCCTGGCAGTCCTTTAGATGAGTTTCCGTGAGGCATGCAAAGTCTGCTCCGGCTTCTTGTGTGAGTCCTTTCAGGTATGCAACTTTGTTCGTGGAATGGTTTGATTTAAGGCCCTGTATGTTGGCTAGGATTATTTTGTTTTCCAATGGGGGTGCCGGTCTCGTTGCCTTGTGGTCCTCCGAGAATTTACCTCTTTTTATATTTGTCGGTACCTGTTGTCCCGATAACGCATGAAGTGTCTTTGTTCGTACCTTCTGTCCGGCTCTCGGATTTCTATATTTATATTTGTCAGCTGGTTTTGTAATTGCTGGAGAGTATTTAGCAGCTGAAATGTGTTGGCTGCGTCTAAAAAATTGCCACTCTACTTTGATGTTCGTTTTTTCTGTTCCCTCGTTGCGTTCCTTTGAGGGTGGTGGTATCGGCAATTTTTTTCGTATTTGCAACTCCCATATCTTTCATAAGTGTTGCAGACCGTAAGATGGTGGAACATGCATTTCTTATCAAACTTGCAGTATCCACTTGTGTAATGCATTTTGCATAATGTGGGATGTGCATATATGCATTGCCCATCCCGATATCTGCAGTTTCCTTTCGCGTAGTATTTGCATACGATATTTTCTACGCTTCTCCTTTCTTTCTTATTATTTTCCAAGTTCTTAGTTTTGGCGGAGCTATTGAAGAATAGGGACCCCAGCCTTCTTTAGTTAGCTTTATAAGGCTAACTAACGAAAATATCATGACCTAACCTAACCAATCGTTAAGGGCGTACAGTTAACCTAACGACTGGTTAGGTTAGGTCGTGATATTTTCGTTAGTTAGCATTATAAGCCTAACTAAAGAAGGCTAGGGTCCCTATTCTTCAATAGCAGCGTTTTGACATTATCGTTATTTTTTTTGGCTGTTTATTTTCTACGTTTTTAGTTATTATCTTTTTATCATTTCGCTCGTTGGACCGTTTGTCTACTTCGCCACTTTTACTTATTTCTTTCCTTTCATCTATGTCTTCCTTCCTTATTATATTGTTTATATCGTTATTTGTTATTAAATTGTTGTTCGTTATTATGCTGTCATTCGTTATTTCGTCTTCTCTCTCATCCACCCTGTTTTTCGTTGGGACCATTCCGGACCCATGTGTCCCCATTATTTCATTTGTAACTTTCGAGTCTGCTATCTCCATTTCTTTAAAGACCGCGAAAGAATTTACGGTCTGTGTACACACGCCACATAGAAATTTGATCCCCACGACGTGTTTCGCGTTCGAGACAAGAGTTATTTCCCTATCATTCCAATTCATGCAGTTAAAGTCGTTTAATCGTTGGCAGAAATCACATCTAATCGCTAGGCTTTCCGTTGTTACTAAATTGCACAAATTACAGATTAAGTGAGAATTTGGACCCATATCCATGCTATTCCTTAATTAGCGTAAGAAGAAATACCCACACAAATTCTTTATTTATTTTATTTTTATTTTTATTCCTGTTTCTTTCCTTTCGATGGTCGAGGGTATTTCGAGGGTTTTCTGACCTTTACGTTTTATGACCTTTTTCCTGCTTTGTTTCAAACTTTCTCGAATGCCAACCGTATTTCGTTTTGAATAGATACGTTAAAATTTGTGATAAATTATGTAAACTGTATTGCACTTTCTTAATTTTAATGAATTTCGCTTTATAATTTATATGCACTGATTCACTGATACTTTATACACTTTCGGGTGCAAACAGAATAAACCGCCGAGTAGATTATTCCCTTCTAATTTGGGTGTTAAATAGAGAGAGCAAAACAACACGTCCATTCACCACAGGGTACAAGCAACTATATATATATATATATATATATATACGATAAACAAATAATATTGTTTAAGATGGTAATTGATGATTAATAATAATAATAGTTATGTTGGTTAAACATAATGTATCTTAATAATTTTTATCATATGGGCTATAGTTTTCCAATAAGCCTTTTCAATTCATTTCATTTCACCTCAGTTCATATTAGTGTAGAATAAACATTTTTAATTAGGAAAAGCAAAAGTTACCCCAATAATTGAAAATAAAATGTTTTATTTTAAATTTATTTAATTTTTTTATTTAACTTTATATAATACAAATATTAAACAAAGAAATTGTTTTTGATTTAAATTATGTTTAATCTGATTTTGTTTCTTGTGATGCTCGCAAATTGTTAACATATGAAAATGGAATTACATTTGAGTAGGTAATGTGTTATTAGAATATAATAATATGCTTTGAGGTCGGTAGATACTCTCGTTATGTCTATTAAACTCTTTTTCAGTCGGGGTGGAAGAACTGGAGAGACGTATCAGGGGTGCTCTGTGATAAGAGGGTCCCAGTGAAACTGAAGGGAAAGGTATTCAAAACAGTGGTGAGGCCGGCAATGTTGTATGGAATGGAGACTGTGCCAATGAAGAAGAGCAGTGAAAGAAAAATCGATGTGGCTGAAATGAAGATGTTGAGATGGATGTGTGGAGTGACGAGGAGGGATAGGGTCAGAAATGAGCATATAAGAGGAACAGTGAAGGTGGCGGAAGCATCTAAGAAGGTGCAGGAGGCCAGGTTGAGGTGGTATGGACACGTCAGGAGAAGAGAGGAAGAGTATGTGGGGCGCAGAGTGCTGGAGATGGAGTTGCCGGGAGGAGAAGAAGAGGAAGACCGAAAACGAGATGGAGGGACTGTGTGGTGGCGGACATCAGGGACAAGGACTTGGAGGAGGACGCGGTATACGACAGAGGAGAGTGGAGAAGACGAACCAAAAACAGCGACCCCATGTAAAGATGGGATAATAAGCTGCGGAAGAAGAAGATTTTAAGTTTTCATTTTTGATGTTTAAGGGTGTAAACTCAAAATTGGGTGTCAAACTCTGTCTTTATTTGTTTGATTTTGTTTGTTTCATGAAAGACCTTGAAAGAACCCCACAGGAGGATTTTCCTCATGAAGGAGGGCGATGATGATTTTTTTTTTCAAGGAAGAAGGTAGGATGAAATTTTTATTTTTTTCAGGAGGAAAGCGAGGCTGAATTTTTTTTCTTTTCTTTTTGAAGGAAGGTGGAGACGAATCCTTTTTTTTTCTTTTTTTTTTAAATTTAATTTCTTTTAATTTTCTTTTTTAAATTTAGGTAATTTTTTAAATTTAATTTTTTCTTTTTTCTTTTTTTTTTGAAAGACCATGAAAGACACCTTATAAAGAATGGATCGTCATGAAGGACGGTGAAGGATCCTCATGAAGGACGGTGAGGGGGGAAATTTTCAAATTGATCCAATGTCTGTCTCCTCAAATGCCATCATACTACTCTAGCCATTAGGGGGCCCTAAGCAGTATACCCATTTGAGGCCCCACCCCTCCATCCACCAACTCACGCCTTACTACATCATCTCAGCACACATACAAAAAATGGCTGTGTTAATAAAAAACAATTATGAAACCATTTTAATGAAACATTTATATCCAAAACAACAAATATGTACTTTCAGAAAACAAACAGAAAAAATACTCCTCATGAAATTCCTGAAAATTAGCTTATACATTATTTAGAATAAATGACAGAACTATATATAAAAAAAATAATGCAATTATCAACTACCAAACAATTACTAACTTTACGATACAATTGTGTAATAGCTAACAGTTATTCAGAACAGTTTGTATCTTCAAAATTTTTGCCTCCTAGATTTTTTCTGGGCGAAATCATCAATAACATCATCATATGAAATCTCCCTGCCAACGTCCTGGTTGATGCTTATGATGCCAAGGCCACTAAGATGATCCTGCCCCATTGATGATCTGAGGTAGTTCTTGATTAGCTTCATCTTAGAGAAGCCTGTCACAGGTAATGTGAAATCTGGACTGATTTGAAATGGTCCTCGAGACACCAGATCTGTCTTCAAGGCATCTGACAGGACAACTGGCCAGTCATACGGATCAAGCGGTGGAGCAGATTTTGGTTCTTGTTGCTCAGTAGAAATGCCTGTGTGTGGTGTTTGAAGCTGAACAGAAGATGGGCCACTTGTTGGTTCATCAGGCTCTACTTCTACTGGTGTTTGAGGTTGCATAGAGGATGGTCCTGCTGTTGGCTCATGATGCTCATCAGGCTTTGCTGAGGATGGCTTTTCCAAATATTTCAGTAGTGCTCCTGAGAAGAACATAACATTACATATTCTGTTAATTTTTGCTAAAATACTCTTTCTTATCTTGTTTGATAATTGATCTGTGTGAACAGAATTTGAGGTGATGTGATCCATTAAATTTCACATTTTGAAATATTATAAATATTACAGAGACTAGCTTACTCTACACGATTCCTGAGCACTTGCCTAGCTTGATGGTCTACCTAACCTAGTTGCCTGAACTGTAATCATAAGAATATACAAGTGGCACATCTCACCTGTGCTACTGGAAAGCTTCTCCTCTATTTTTTTCTTTTTCCGTTTTTCAGCTCTTGATGGATAATGTCGTTTCATTTTCCAAGACGCACGAAGTCACTAGTTAACCACAACTAACCTGCTAAATAATAATGATCATGATAATAATAATAATAATAATAATAATAATAATAATAATAATAATAATAATAATAATATAATTGTTATAATTGTAACGTTAATCAAATACATTCAAATAAATAATTCACTGGCCAACAAAATGAAACGTTTTTTTCTCATCACAAACATGATCACACTTTTCTTAATGCATTTTTCGCGCTGATTCCGAATCTGGTTTTATTTTGTTTCTAGCACGTAGAGTTATATAGATACACTGGTTTTGATATTTTTAAGTTTTTGATATTGCTATAAGAAAATTTATGGATGTATAGATCACACTTAGGAATGCTAAACAACAAATACATCATATACTTTATTCAATGTACTTATAAATAAAGAATATATACATTATTTTATTAAAAGCGCTGTGAGTGTGATTTCCTTTTGTAAATTTGGCCTGGATTGTCACGATACAGCATCCAACAATGGTCCGCCATCATGCTTTCATTCCAATATCCTTGGTAGCGCTTCTCTATCATCTGAATATCTTGATGGAAGCGCTCTCCTTGCTCGTCACTCACTGCACCAAGGTTTTCAAGAAAGAAATCTAAGTGGGAATGCAGGAAGTGAATATTTAACGACATTCAACACTCCATTTCTTTGAAGGCATCAAGGAGGTTCTTGACTCCATTCTTATACGCAGGTGACTTGTTGCTTCCAAGAAAGTTTTCACATATCCATTTGTGAATCCTGACTGCATACCCATAAGCATTCCTATAACTTTTAGATCTCCACAAACATTCCATTGATGACTGTCGTATTTGATTGCCTTAAGTAGTATATCCATATTGTCATATGTCTCTTTTAGATGGACGGAATGGGCAATGGGGATGGATGGCATTATATTACCATTATGCAAAAGAACTGCTTTCAGGCTTCTCTGCGACGAATCAATAAAGAGGTGCCACTCAGATGCCACATACGTCTGAGATATGGCTGTAAATAGTCCATTGATGTCATGGCAATAACAGAGAGGACCGTCTACTGAAAAGAATGCTGTTAATTCAAAATTCCGCTTTCGGTAGTAACTAATACGAACATTGTTTCTCCTTTAGTCTTGAGGCGAGAAGCTCTGATTTCTCTTTAGACAGCGATAAGTCTCTAACAAGATCATTCAACTGTCCTTGGGTTAACTTTTAGGCTCTAAATGTCTACCTTCAAAAGTGTACTCTGGTTCTGTAGATGGTCCGGAAACGCCAGTTGCACCTTCATCACTTTCCATGTCATCTATGATAGAATCTAGCCTATCACTTGTGGGAATTGGAATGGGCAATGTTTCATCATGTTTTACTGGTCTACGTGCTGAATCCAAGTTTGATATACAATCTGGTGTTTGTTCTTGGCAGAAAACCCCATTAAGTTCACACTACAAAAATAACAGTCTTCATGATTATCTCTCGGCTCCCTCCATATCATGGGTATGGCAAATGGCATTGAAGCTTTCTTTTTGTTAAGCCAATCACGTAATCCATTTGAACAGCCAGAACAGATTTGATGTGGCGCCCATGGTTTATCTTGGTCACCTAGATGGCAACCAAAGTATAGCTTGTATATTTTCTTAATGTCGGTTGTAATACTTCGTCGCTGTGTTTTAGTTGTCAACTGGCCGCATACGAAACAGAACTTGTCGGGGTCATTCTTACATTGTCGAGGCATGTTGACTGACCTGAGCAAACTATAAATTTAAAAAAAATGTACACCAACTTGACACAAGTTCTTGGACTGGACTGATCTTTGACACACAAAGCACGGCGTTGTTGCCTGGATCACAATGCTGCTAGACGTAAAAGCTCACACCTGAAATACATAAGATGTATAATTAAGATAATTGAAATAAATAAAATGAATAAACTAAAAAAACACAATAAAATAAACACAATCAAATGTTGAAATATTAGTATTTTGCCTATTTAAAATGGTTAAATCTGTGTAGTTATATATATGCCTTCATCTTGAAAGCTATACGTGCTAGAAAAAATCTGAATGCAGTTTTGGAATCAGCGTGAAAAATGCTATCCAGCCAATACAAATTTTACTCTGATGAAAAATCTTTGTTGACCAGTGTAATCAGACCATTTAGGTTTTAACCAACAAAATTCACATTATCTGAAAAAGATAAGAAAAGAATTAATAAACTTGAAAACATAACGAAAATAATCCTAGGTTTTAAAGTGTTACAAAATCTCTTAATAATTAGTAAATTAGTGAAATAATGTTTAACAATACTAGAAAAATTAAGCATTTAGGAAAGTATAAGCATATAGTAAGAATAAAGTTAAATAATATATAAATAAGATCCCACAATAGTTATTTACACATAACGACCAAAACGTTTCGTTTGTCTCCGTTTTATCACATTTGTCTCATACAAAAACTTTAATTAATACGATAATAATAACAATAATAATAATAATAATAATAATAATAATAAGGATAATAATAATAATAACAATAATATTAATAATAACTTCAGCTATATTCCTATTCTTGCCCACTGAGCTATGACCTGGGAGCCTGTCTAAGGGCCCCCTAGTAGCAGCGGGGCCCTAAGCGGGCGCTTAGTCTGCTTAGGCCAGGAAACGGCCCTGCCTAAGAATTTGATGATCACTACATCCTAAACTCTCGCCTACTTCTAAACCTTCGACTATGTTTTCGCCGTTCGTCATCACCACGTCTAAAATATTATCATCGCGCGTTGGTTCGGTAACCATCTGTCGTAAAAAATTATCTTCCATGAATTCAGTCAATCTCAAACCCTCAACGTTACCAGTAAAAGTCTCGTAATTGACGTTAGGGCAGTTAAAGTCTCCGACAACTATACTATCCCGATTATTAATAAAGTTACTAAGAAGTGTGTAAAATCTAGTATCGGTATCGAGGGGTTGAACGGGAGGTCTATAAACAACAACAAAATTGAAACTACGACTACGCGCCCTAACTTCAACGCATATCGCATTAATTGCTGCCGGAAAATCTATCTTAACCTCGATAGCCCTAAGGGAATTACGAATGTACAGCAAAACGCCGCCACCAATCCTATGTAACCTCTCATTAGTAAAAAGCTTAAAACCTGGTATTTGAAGTTCCCCCAACAAGTCCCGAGTCACGGTATTTAACCACGTTTCAGTGATAGCAACTATATCGTAGTTGCTGGAATAAATTATCACTTAAATTCATTTAATTTATTTCTAATACTACGCGCGTTACAATAAAAGACGTTTAAGTTATTTTTTACCACGGGTCGGCGTTTTAAACTATTTTTCACGTCGGGCCCGCGTTCCCCGGACCCACAACGTTTAAAGAAGGCATCGACCTATACAGCTTTCGAACGTTTTCGTAAATTAACCTACCTAGCCTAGCATTACTTATTAAAATGCACCCCCATCTTTTATAAAAAGGCTAGGATCACTGAATTCGGACCACAGCTTTACGAAGGGTACATTTTCCTCAGCACAAATCTCTTCTAATTTAGTATTCGAAAATATCGTTTCAGAAGTAATCCTAAGACCCAAACCGTGCCTATGGGTAATACCTAGAACTAAAGACCTATCTGTCCTCGCCTTCAGGGACCTAATTAACCCCCTATATCTCTCCAAAAGGTCAGGCACTCTCGTATCGGGCCTATACGAGTCGTTGCCCCCTACTATCGTCACCAACATCGAGTGACGGGAGGCAACGTCAATCCTATCTACTTCGTCTCTAACTCTGTCAACCCTGGCCACTGGGAGACAGACCCTCCTCCTCTTGGTTGGATGCAGTTCAACGAAGTCTGTGTCCATATGGCGCACTAAAGAGTCCCCAATTAAAATAGTTTCCCCCTTATTCACGTCCCTTTCCAAATGGGCGAAAGGGTTCGAAACCTCGATATGGGAGATTCCTATCACCTAACGTACGCGGCCTAGCTCCACCCTTAACTTCTCTAAATCCCTCCCCATCTACTAATCTCGGACCAACCTTAACCCCTTCCTCAACTCTATCCAACCTTCCCGATAAGCTACCTAAACTAGAAACTAGGTTACGCACCTCACTCTTCAAATTACTAACGTCTTCAACGTTAGTATTGGTTCGGCTTTCGTCAACCGTAGCCCTACCCCTGCCCTCATCAAGCGTTGCAAGTCTTTCCGTTACCTCACGTACACTACGTTTTATGTCAACTATTTCCTCCCTTAATTCGCGAAAAAAAAAAACGATCTCTCGGTAATCGCCATAGGACCGCCGTCATAATCCCTAAAATCCATATACCACCGATTTACCCCACACCTAACACACGACGCTTTCTGCGACGGCATCGCGCAAGTTAAATCAGTTTATAACTGCCACAAGTTTAAGTTAAATTAAGCCGGCACGCGATAAAAACTTCTAAATCACTAAAAACCACTTATATTCAAGTACTTAACTATAATAAAGGGTGATCCAGAGAAATGGGACCCAAAAGAAACCCCTGTAACTCTTAAAGTACAAGTCCTTTTATAAAATCATACGCATCATAGGAAAAATAATAAAAAAAGGCAAAACAAAAGCTTTTATTTACAGAACGTGTTCAATATGTCCACCATTGTTTTCAATACACAAATTCAGACGTGATACCCAGTCAGCAAGCACACGGTGAATGATGTCAGGAGTAATGGTGTTACATGCTCCAATAATGCGCTGCCGCAATTGTTCAACACTCCTAATTTTCTCTGCGTATACCAGCGCTTTCAAGTGGCCCCCAGAGATAAAAATCTAGTGGCGTGAGATCCGGGCTTCTAGCTGGCCATTCCACAGGCCCTCGACATCCTATCCAATGACCAGGGAATTGTTGGTACAGGTATTCCCTTACTTGGGTGCTGTAATGTGCAGGAGCGCCGTCTTGCTGGAACCATGTTGGGAAATTTCCTTCTTCGTTCAAGACACTGAGAAATGCTTCTTCCTTGAGCATACGCAGGTAGGTGCCTCCAGTGACATGTTCATGGAAAAAGAGGGGGCCTATGTTGCGATCCTTCCAAATGCCACACCATACCATCACCCGAGATGCACCTTCTTCCTTTGAAGAGGTATACCAGTGAGGGTTGTTTTGAGACCAGTAGCGGGTGTTCTGTCGATTTACCTCACCATTTCCATAAAAAACAGCCTCGTCACTGAACAGAATGGTGGACGGGAAATTGGCATCCCGAGCATGAGAAAAATATGAATTATGGTTCGTAGAAATAGAAAAATATGAATTTCTCCTATGATGCCGGACTTATGGGACACCCTGTATATATATACACACTTCAGTCAACACAGAGAAAACAGCTTATTTACAGATTAAGACTTAGAAAGTAATGGAAAACCCGTCCGCCAATTGACCTAAGCAGTGTATAACCAGCTTGCAACATCATTGCAAGAACGAGGCTTTTCCGCACGTAGTTCATCACCAATGAAAATAACACTATTTTGATTTATCATATTCATATAAGTAATCCGACCTATAATCTATTTACATATATTTGTCGTTAGTTTGCGCTGCAGATACTCTTGCACTACTTAGTAATCCCATATACACGCACTAAAGACATCATCGTCTAGGGAAGAAATATGGAAAAACAGAATACGAGGGAGAAGTTTTGCAGATTTTTTAATTAAAATGTTTAACACGAAAATATTTTCACGAAGAATTTTCGTGTCAGAAAAAAAAAAATTTTTTTGATCAGCCAAGTATTTCCTCAAGCTAGGGTAATAAATGGAGAGGGGAGTGCATTGACAAGCCCGCTGCTCGTATTGTATTTGACGATCCAGTTCTTCTTTGAAAGATTTATTTTTTATCGTTGGTGGCATTAATGCCCATCTCAGCGCCCTCTGGTGAACGAAAGACGTAATATGGATCAACCAGCCAAAACATTTTGTTCTAATGTGGGTTTCCTCTAGATTTTTCCACTTCTATATTAGTTCTTATGTATTAAGAAAGTTCAATTCCAATTAAACCACTAAAGAAAAGAGATGTTTATTCGCTTCTTTCAGAAAGTAATATGCACATATTTTCTGTTGCACGAAGTAAAGATCATTTAAAAACAACTTCAGAATGTTATGTTTATATCAATCAGTTAAAGTAACAGTAGTTCCCAGTCTGTGGTGTTCGTACCACTAGTTGGTTAGTTTTTCCATTTTACGTCATTCGACTGCTCGCCTCAATATATATATATATATATATATGTGTGTGTGTGTGTGTGTGTGTGTGTGTGTGTGTGTGTCGTAGCGAGTACGAGGGGCGAATTCGCCAAACCAGGTTTGATATGAACGCGCTTAAACTTTGTGACTGTTGTATACGAGGGGCACATAGCGCAAGTAGTATAGTGGCAAAATGTGAGACAGCAATGGATCAATTTGAAAATTTCCCCCCCTCACCGTCCTTCATGGCGGTCCTCCACCGTCCTTCATGGAGGTCCTCCACCGTCCTTCATGGCGGTCCCTCCTTTATGAGGTGTCCTTCATGGTCCTTAAAAAAAAAAAAAAAAAAGGGGAAAAAAAAAAGGAAAAAAAAAGGGGGGGAAAAAAAATTAAGAAAGGATTGAGCCTCGCCTTCCTCCTTCAAAAAAGTTCTTTCTTGAGGCAAACAAGAACAAACATGCAAAAACATACATACACTCGAGTAGTTTCTGTTCAGGCAAGTTCCGCCAGACAGTAGAAATGAAAACTTAAAATGAATATCTGAAAGGTTTTAATAGGCCTAACGGCAGTATGCATCGACACATCCAATTTTCGTCTGTTAACAAATTGCGAACAATACATAAATCAAAATCAGACTGAAAATATTTTAAATCGAAAACACGATCTTTGTTTAATATCTGTAATATGAAAAATAAAATGAATATTTATTATTTTAATTTAAATAAATTAATTTCTCTCTTTTTTAAGGGAAACTGGCTTATTTTCAGACGAGATGACCTTCAAATACAATATATATTCATAGCACACGCATATATGTTTATTTACTTTTAGGTATGTAGTTTTCTGTTATTTACATCGATATATTCCATCACATTCACTTTCACATGTCATCTTCTGGTATATGAATTAATAATTTTACCGTTCATGAAATTTCGTTATAAAATTGCATGTGTTAAAAAGAACCAAGTTGCCTAACGCGGCTTTGAAACTGAAGCAGCAATTCTGTTATCCTCCTCTAAACATCCACTTAAATATTATTACTAATATTGATTTATTGTTATTATTACATATATATGTACACGTATTAAGAGTATTTAAATTAAATATGTTGATTTCAAATCCCTTCGTAATAAAAGCAAACTGACAAAATTCAGCCTTCTAAACCAACTGACGGAATAATATATGCTTTATTTAAACAGATGTTGCTATCAGGCAACTCATCATAGTCATCGAATAGAATCAACTAGTGAACTAACATATATATATATATATATATATATATATATATATATATATATATATATATATATATACTTTAAAAGAGAACACATTACGTAATTTTATATTTTAGAAGTACAAATCATCAAATTTTATTTCCATCTTAGCCATGACTTCTTTCCACGGTAGTAAACATCAAATTATTATTCTTAAGTTTCTGTAAACCAGTAATTGCAATTGTCTTTTTATCTTATTCCTATTATGTCTATAAATAAAATTTACGCAGTATCCATTTCATAAGAGAATCAACACCTATGATCTTAAAAAATAATGTTAGCTTCTTGGTTTATTTCGAATCGAATAAGTTTACCAACAGTATATAATACACACACACACACACACACACACACACATATATATATATATATATTATATATATATATATATAATTCTTTGTACGTTGATTATATTCAGCATCTCAGTTCACATTCTTACCAGATTTTCCAGGCTAGTTAATAAACAATTTTAAAACGTATGTAATTTTTTCTAATAATTTAACTGTAACGAGTAGTAGTTAATCATTACTGCTAACAACTTTTGGTTATAAACTGCACAGGTCTACGAATGAGAAATTTGTAAGAGCAGTTTTCTTACTAACAGTTGATTTTATATAAATCAAATACTCTGATTTCGAATAAGGCGTACATTTTACTATCACGTAAGGATTTTCTGCAAACTGGAAGGGAAACGCAGCTACATAAATAAATATTATTTATTTCAATTTACATTAGGTATCTATTTCGTTTTGCTATGTTAATTACAAATGCAAACAACTTTAAAAAGAAAGATTGTTATTTAAGCCAGCTAGTTTTCTTGCGGCCTATGCTATGGTACTTTTATATAGTAATTCTGTTGCGCCCATTTCAACATCCAACAGTAGGCAGACGTCGTGCTGACGGCACACATTCAATGACATCTTATTAGTTTTTAATAAAAATTAATTTGACTCAGTTTTAATTAAAACTAATTACATGTGTAATATGAAATATGACATTTTGTGAAATTCAACATTATAGAAACGCTCCTTGAAATATTTTTCGCGATATAATTTACATGATCATTCCATTGCAAATTCTTATCTAGAAACATTACACCAAGAAATTCTGTTACAGCACACGCCTTTTTGGCGATTTCATTAACATTAAGTTCATCAAGGTATACATTTCTTTTATTAGTAAAAATTATGAAATTTGTTTTACTGGTATTTAGGAAGAGTTTTATTGGTAGCCAACCACTTCGTTACAATAATGAATTCTGAATGAGATATATTCTTAGCTGTATTAACATTTTTGCAAGAAAAAGAGACAGTTGTATCATCTACAAACATTATGAAGTTCAGTATATTTGATGAACGTGGAAGGTCATTTATATATAATAAAAATAACAGTGGACCCAGAACCCAGCACTGTGGCACACCATGCTTGACAGGCGCTTTAGTTGAGCAAACCTTATTTACTGATACATAATGATATCTGTTGGACAACAACCAAATAAGTAGGTTTCTCCAAAAAAAAAAAAATTCTCATTTCCAGTTAATAGAAAACTTGGAAAGGTCTTTAGAAGGTATAACTCTGATATTTAGCATCGTTGCAGATTGTTAACTGAATATAGCACCAGTCCTTCATGAGGCAATACCACCAAAGAAGTTCAAAGCACATCTTCAACAATAATTCAAGTAAGGATCTTTCACTACAGGGTCGCTTTCGTTTATTTTAGCAAACCTGAAACTTAAATACTCTCAAATTCTGAATGCTTTATACAACAAGAGGAAGAAATCGTAATTTCTATCAAACTGTCCTAATTCCATTATTCTAAATCCACATATTCTTTGTGACATATATATATATATATATATATATATATATATATATATATATATATATATATATATATATATATATATATATACACAGTACTTTATAAAGCTTTATAAAGCTAACTAAAGAAGGCTGGGGTCCCTATTCTTCAATAGCTCCCCTTCCTCTTCTCTTACCATCCTTGGCGTTTCCTTTTCTCGTGATCTTTCCTGGAAAGAATACATATACTCTCTTTCTTAAACACCTTCTAAGAGGTTAGTTGTACTGTACCGCCTCCGCAGTTTCTTCACCCCGACTCAGTTGCTGTCTCTGTACAGGGGTCATATTCGCCCCTGTATGGAGTATGTTTCTCATGTGTGGGGTGGTTCAACCACACAGCTGTGCTTGACATGATGGAATCAGAGACTTTTCGTCTCATCAGTTCCCCGCCTCTTACTGATTGTCTTCATTCTCTCTCTCTTTTCCGCAATGTTACCTCACTCTCTCTTCACTATCGCTGTCGTAACGGACATTGCTCTTCTAAATTCTAAAACTTCATGCCTCCTCCTTTAAGGAGAGCGAGCAGTACCAGACTTTCTACACTTTCTCAATCCTTTTCTATTCAACTAGCTAATACAAGGGTTAATCGGCATTTTCAGTCTTTCATCTACTCAACCAGTGAACTCTGGAAAAATCTTCCTCAATCCGCCTTTCCTCCTGTCTATGACCCCCATCTTTCAAACGCCTCGTGCCTAGGCATCTCGAAAATCCCGGACGATGATTTTGGCTCTCTTCTATGGGAGGGGCGCTTTTGCGGACATTTGCCCTTGGCCCTTCCTTCCTGCATAATATATATATATATATATATATATATATATATATATATATATATATATATACTTTAGTACTTTACAATATCGAAATTTCCTATGAACATTCCTTCACAAATATTTTCCAGATTTTTTACTTTTAGCTACGAGTATTTTAACGCCACTTTCTAATCATGAACAAAATCTGATATAAAGGTTTCATCAAACCCTATTATAAGCCAAGTTCAGATAGATGAGATAGGGAAAATATATTTTGGTACAAAATGTACAATGCAGAATATCTAATCATCAGGAAGTTCATTAACATATAAATAACTTTACTAACACCTAGCTACTACTGAGAACATTTATCTAACTCCGAGACCGTAGTTAGGAATGAACTTCATTTCATAATGATAATATAAATCCTACACCAGGGTGTATTCAGTATGAATGTGACCTTCGTGCATTATGAAAGGTGTACCTTTTTACAGACCTCGAACCAAACTCAGAAAGCTAATGTGTGTGTGTGTGTGTGTGTGTGTGTGTGTGTGTTGTAGAAGATGCATGATGCCATGAAACGCAATGTTTAAAAACTTAGAGTTTGAGAAGTAATTCGTACGTGCTTAATTTTATTGAAATTTTGATGGCTTATAATTAGCAACTATTTTGTAAACTTATTTTATTATAGGTTTCACAACATTATGTATTTGTAGTGTTTTGATTATTATTTTGATCAGCAGTAGCCTATATGGAATTTATTTGTTCTTATGTTTATATATACTCGTAAATTCTGACAATATGATTTTCAGGATGCACTGGTCTCTCGCATTAATCCATGAAAAACGCTGTCCTAAATGCTACAGCCGGGTGATAATGCAACAGAGATGTGTGAAAAGCGTGCGAAATTGAGTTTTACATGCATCCAGCGATAGGATGCATGCATTGAAAAGTTTGTCAAAGAATGTTTATCACAACATACAGTATAGTTATACACGTGGAAGAATTAGGGTAAAACAGAAAGAGTCGCGAAAACAGTCTGTTAAATTATCATTCATGTATTAGCATTATAAAAACTACATGGTTCTACGAGCATGAAGTATGTGAACTTTTATTTGGGGGCTCCTGCTTGTTCATGTAGTTTAGGCGTCTACAAAATGTCATCTGTTTGTAGGGGTGATCTCTGCTGTACGGTTTTTGGATGTTTAGGCTAGAGTGATCCCCCTTTATTCTCAAATATACATTGTAAAAGAGTATGAAGCCATCATCCTACCAGAAACTCTAGTAGATGTATAACTCATAAATTCGTAAGTGGGTCTTGACGGGGAGATTCTCAAATCGTTCCATTTCCGTCTACATTTTTCATTTATATTTATCTAATTATTTATTTTTCCAGCGTCGTATAATTGCTTGATAAGGCTCATACTATGTTGTTACACGCTCATGTGTGTGTTCAAATTTTAACATTTTATATATATATATATATATATATATATATATATATATATATATATTGGCGTTCTCCGTCCAACTGTTCCCAAAAAGTGTTGTACATAAACATAAAATTGAGATGTATAAACTTATAAAAATTTTATTATTAGAAATTTATTTCAGCAAATATGAGAACATTAACGGCTGAATAATTGATTTAGAACATGTTTGTAAATATATATATATATATATATATATATTATATATATATATATATATAAAATTTATATATATATATATATATATATATATATATATATATATATATATATATTATATTATTATATATATATATATATATATATATATATATATATATATTATATATATATATATATATATATATATTATATATATATATTATTATTATTATATAATTATAATTATATATTATATATATATATATATATATATATATATATATATAATATAATCTTCGTAAGCTATGGGATTCATGATAAAAAGACGTCTGACTGTGGCTCTACTTACATCCGACATTATTGTACTATTTCCTGTTAATTCCATTTCTATCCTTAGTATTTGAGCTGTCAAATGTAATCTAGCGTCTCTTCGTATTATTAATATTTGTCACATGAACTATGGTCTTGCCACAATGTACAAATGCACATATTCATCACATCATAACATTGATCAACAAAGTTTTTCTCCATTTGCTAAATATGGGTGATTCTTATGTTCTTTTTACCCTGATTACAAAAATGAAAACACGTTTTTCTATTAACCACAGTTTGAGATCGAGATGTCATTCCACAGTTTGCTTCATAATACGATATTTATTGTTAGTCATTTACTCTGTATAAAATCTTTATATTATGCATAGTTTATATTTACATGATTATATATAATATGCATATCATTATTTAAGTGAAGTATACATCTTAAAATATATATATATATATAATATATATATATATATATATATATATAGAGAGGAGAGAGAGAGAGAGAGAGAGAGAGAGAGAGAGAGGAGAGAGAGAGAGAGAGAGAGAGAGAACAAGCTTAACCTTCGTGAAATGATGAATCATCGAACGGAACACTAAAAATTTGGGATGGTATATATATATATATATATATATATATATATATATATGCCCTCTCTGAAAGATTCTGTGTGTGTGTGTGTGTGTGGTGCTTGTGTGCACACACACACACACACACACACACACATATATATCCCCTTTTCTGAAAGAATCTGTGTGTGTGTGTGCGTGTGCGTTTGGGACCGTGCTTAAGGCTCGGTTCCAAACTAAAAATTTGCACATTACATTATTTTGATCGCTAGTTGACAACTAGCTAGCTAATTTTTAGGTAATACAGATAGGTAATGAGTGATACAAAAGCATTGTGGTATTAACCAAATGGGTAAACTCGTATATTGTATATGCGGGCTCATTTCTGTTATTATGTAGATGTTAGAATGCTTTCGATGTAAAATAGTTTCGTGACTCCTGCTTCAGCGGATAGCTTAGGTGTTTTAGGATTGCAATGAAAGAGAGATGTGAAGAAGTGAGGATAAGTTTTAAACTACTGTTACCCTTGCTACTACTACTACTACTACTACTACTAATAATAATAATAATAATAATAGTTTCCCCGTATCCCCGACTTCTAGCTTGCAACAGCTTGTACATTCTGTTGAAGAATGGGTAAAAATCAACAGACATAAGTAAGTACTGTGTGTATATATATATATATATATATATGATGAATAAACCACGAAGGAAAAAGAACACAAAGGGGTGCTCAGCGCTTTCGTCTAATGACATCCTCAGGAACACTGGAGTGAAAGGACAGATCAAGGCAATATATAGGTTACAAAATAAACATACATACATACACATTCACATATATATACATATATATATATATACATATATATATATATATATAAAATATACATATATAAGTAAGCATAGAAAAAATTGTGGGGGGGGAGGCCAACATTTTATGGTCAACAGACAAGAATAAAGAAATAAAAATAAATATAAATATAAATTGAGAAAAAATTAATTACAAAATAGTGCCTTAGTGATATATATGTCACAGCCTAAATAATCATAAAGAAATAAACAGGCAAATAAAAAAAACCATAAATACATATACATACATATATATATATATATACATATATATACACATATATATATATATATATATATATATATAAAGACACTTTTAGCACTTTGGCCGACCTTCCATATAAATTCAAATGGCTTTTTTATGGAAAAGGTCACAAAAGAATAAAGAAATAAAAATAAATATAAATATTGTAAGTAGAGTCTACCAATCAAGCTCAAGAGGGAGGTTTTTTACAATCGATTTAATAGATGCTGCCAAAATGATATAATGGTCACATTATAAAAAATAAAAATTGAAAGATAAATTTTAAGAGGCACACCAATTTATAAGGGAAAAACCACATGCTATTATAGT
>JAJOZX010002431.1:397500-405000 GCA_023014485.1 Bathynomus jamesi
TATGTATATATATATATATATATGTATGTATATGTATTTATGGGTTTTTTTTATTTGCCTGTTTATTTCTTTATGATTATTTAGGCTGTGACATATATATCACTAAGGCACTATTTTGTAATTAATTTTTTCAATTTATATTTATATTTATTTTTATTTCTTTATTCTTCTGTGACCATATAAATGTTGGCTCCTCCCACAATTTTTTTCTATGCTTACTATATATATGTATATATTTATATATATATATATATATGTATATATATATATATGTATATATATGTGAATGTGTATGTATGTATGTTTATTTTTGTAACCTATATTTGCCTTGATCTGTCCTTTCACTCCAGTGTTCCTGAGGATGTCATTAGACGAAAGCGCTTGAGCACCCCTTTGTGTTTCTTTTTCCTTCGTGGTTTTATTCATCATAAATACTTTTCACGTGTCACTTTCGTGAAATAATTTTTCATATATATATATAATATATATATATATATATGTCAAGAGAATATGTGGATTTAGAATAATGGAATTAGGACAGTTTTGAGAGAAATTACGATTTCTTCCTCTTGTTGTATAAAGCATTCAGAATTTGAGAGTATTTAAGTTTCAGGTTTGCTAAAATAAACGAAAGCGACCCTGTAGTGAAAGATCCTTACTGAATTATTGTTGAAGATGTGCTTTGAACTTCTTTGGTGGTATTGCCTCATGAAGGACTGTGCTATATTCAGTTTAACAATCTGCAACGATGCTAAATATCAGAGTTATACCTTCTAAAGACCTTTCCAAGTTTTTCTATTAACTGGAAATGAAATTTTTTTTTTTTGGAGAAACCTACTTATTTGGTTGTTGTCCAACAGATATCATTATGTATCAGTAAATAAGGTTTGCTCAACTAAAGCGCCTGTCAAGCATGGTGTGCCACAGTGCTGGGTTCTGGGTCCACTGTTATTTTTATTATATATAAATGACCTTCCACGTTTCATCAAATATACTGAACTTCATAATGTTTGTAGATGATACAACTGTCTTTTTTTTTCTTGCAAAAATGTTAATACAGCTAAGATATATCTCATTCAGAATTCATTATTGTAACGAAGTGGTTGGCTACCAATAAAACTCTTCCTAAATCCAGTAAAACAAATTTCATAATTTTTACTAATAAAGAAATGTATACCTTGATGAACTTAATGTTAATGAAATCGCCAAAAAGGCGTGTGCTGTAACAGAATTTCTTGGTGTAATGTTCTAGATAAGAATTTGCAATGGAATGATCATGTAAATGATATCGCGAAAAATATTCAAGGAGCGTTTCTATATGTTGAATTCCACAAAATGTCATATTTCATATTACACATGTAATTAGTTTTAATTAAAACTGAGTCAAATTAATTTTTATTAAAACTAATAAGATGTCATTGAATGTGTGCCGTCAGCACGACGTCTGCCTACTGTTGGATGTTCAAATGGGCGCAACAGAATTACTATATAAAAGTACCATAGCATAGGCCGCAAGAAAACTAGCTGGCTTAAATAACAATCTTTCTTTTAAAGTTGTTTGCATTTGTAATTAACATAGCACAACGAAATAGATACCTAATGTAAATTGAAATAAATAATATTTATTTATGTAGCTGCGTTTCCCTTCCAGTTTGCAGAAAATCCTTACGTGATAGTAAAATGTACGCCTTATTCGAAATCAGAGTATTTGATTTATATAAAATCAACTGTTAGTAAGAAAACTGCTCTTACAAATTTCTCATTCTCGTAGACCTGTGTAGTTTATAACCAAAAGTTGTTAGCAGTAATGATTAACTACTACTCGTTACAGTTAAATTATTAGAAAAAATTACATACGTTTAAAATTGTTTATTAACTCCTGGAAAATCTGGTAAGAATGTGAACTGAGATGCTGAATATAATCAACGTACAAAGAATTATGCAAATACTGTAGATTGAATCAGTGAACCTATCAATATATATATATATACAGCTGTCCCTTCATTCATTTCACGTGTTTAATTGTGAAATTCCCCAATTTCCCATAAGAGTTCCTTGCTCCATGCACGGTCTGTGATTAACATATATATATATATATATATATATATATATATAATAATATATATGTGTGTGTGTGTGTATGTGTGTGTGTGTGTGTGTGTGTGTGTGTGTGTGTATTATATACTGTTGGTAAACTTATTCGATTCGAAATAAACCAAGAAGCTAACATTATTCTTTAAGATCATAGGTGTTGATTCTCTTATGAAATGGATACTGCGTAAATTTTATTTATAGACATAATAGGAATAAGATAAAAAGACAATTGCAATTACTGGTTTACAGAAACTTAAGAATAATAATTTGATGTTTACTACCGTGGAAAGAAGTCATGGCTGAGATGGAAATAAAATTTGATGATTTGTACTTCTAAAATATAAAATTACGTAATGTATTCTCTTTTAAAGTATATATATATATATATATATATATATATATATATATATATATATATATATATATATACTTTAAAAGAGAATACATTACGTAATTTTATATTTTAGAAGTACAAATCATCAAATTTTATTTCCATCTTAGCCATGACTTCTTTCCACGGTAGTAAACATCAAATTATTATTCTTAAGTTTCTGTAAACCAGTAATTGCAATTGTCTTTTTATCTTATTCCTATTATGTCTATAAATAAAATTTACGCAGTATCCATTTCATAAGAGAATCAACACCTATGATCTTAAAGAATAATGTTAGCTTCTTGGTTTATTTCGAATCGAATAAGTTTACCAACAGTATATAATACACACACACACACACACCACACACACACACACACACAGATATATATATATATATATATATATATATATATGTTAATCACAGACCGTGCATGGAGCAAGGAACTCTTATGGGGAAATTGGGGGAATTTCACAATTAAACACGTGAAATGAATGAAGGGTACAGCTGTGTATATATATATATATAATATATATATAATATATATATATATATATATTTGATAGGTTCACTGATTCAATCTACAGTATTTGCATAATTCTTTGTACGTTGATTATATTCAGCATCTCAGTTCACATTCTTACCAGATTTTCCAGGCTAGTTAATAAACAATTTTAAAACGTATGTAATTTTTCTAATAATTTAACTGTAACGAGTAGTAGTTAATCATTACTGCTAACACTTTTGGTTATAAACTACACAGGTCTACGAATGAGAAATTTGTAAGAGCAGTTTTCTTACTAACAGTTGATTTTATATAAATCAAATACTCTGATTTCGAATAAGGCGTACATTTTACTATCACGTAAGGATTTTCTGCAAACTGGAAGGGAAACGCAGCTACATAAATAAATATTATTTATTTCAATTTACATTAGGTATCTATTTCGTTTTGCTATGTTAATTACAAATGCAAACAACTTTAAAAAGAAAGATTGTTATTTAAGCCAGCTAGTTTTCTTGCGGCCTATGCTATGGTACTTTTATATAGTAATTCTGTTGCGCCCATTTTAACATCCAACAGTAGGCAGACGTCGTGCTGACGGCACACATTCAATGACATCTTATTAGTTTTTATAAAAATTAATTTGACTCAGTTTTAATTAAAACTAATTACATGTGTAATATGAAATATGACATTTTGTGGAATTCAACATTATAGAAACGCTCCTTGAATATTTTTCGCGATATAATTTACATGATCATTCCATTGCAAATTCTTATCTAGAAACATTACACCAAGAAATTCTGTTACAGCACACGCCTTTTTGTCGATTTCATTAACATTAAGTTCATCAAGGTATACATTTCTTTTATTAGTAAAAATTATGAAATTTGTTTTACTGGTATTTAGGAAGAGTTTTATTGGTAGCCAACCACTTCGTTACAATAATGAATTCTGAATGAGATATATTCTTAGCTGTATTAACATTTTTGCAAGAAAAAGAGACAGTTGTATCATCTACAAACATTATGAAGTTCAGTATATTTGATGAACGTGGAAGGTCATTTATATATAATAAAAATAACAGTGGACCCAGAACCCAGCACTGTGGCACACCATGCTTGACAGGCGCTTTAGTTGGGCAAACCTTATTTACTGATACATAATGATATCTGTTGGACAACAACCAAATAAGTAGGTTTCTCCAAAAAAAAAAATTCTCATTTCCAGTTAATAGAAAACTTGGAAAGGTCTTTAGAAGGTATAACTCTGATATTTAGCATCGTTGCAGATTGTTAACTGAATATAGCACCAGTCCTTCATGAGGCAATACCACCAAAGAAGTTCAAAGCACATCTTCAACAATAATTCAAGTAAGGATCTTTCACTACAGGGTCGCTTTCGTTTATTTTAGCAAACCTGAAACTTAAATACTCTCAAATTCTGAATGCTTTATACAACAAGAGGAAGAAATCGTAATTTCTCTCAAAACTGTCCTAATTCCATTATTCTAAATCCACATATTCTCTGTGATATATATATATATATATATATATATATATATTATATATAGATATACACAGTACTTACTTATGTCTGTTGATTTTTACCCATTCTTCAACAGAATGTACAAGCTGTTGCAAGCTAGAAGTCGGGGATACGGGGAAACTTTATTATTATTATTATTATTATTATTATAGTAGTAGTAGTAGTAGTAGTAGTAGCAAGGGTAACAGTAGTTTAAAACTTATCCTCACTTCTTCACATCTTTCTTTCATTGCAATCCTAAAACACCTAAGCTATCCGCTGAAGCAGGAGTCACGCCAAACTATTTTACATCGAAAGCATTCTAACATCTACATAATAACAGAAATGAGCCCGCATATACAATATACGAGTTTACCCATTTGGTTAATACCACAATGCTTTTGTATCACTCATTACCTATCTGTATTACCTAAAAATTAGCTAGCTAGTTGTCAACTAGCGATCAAAATAATGTAATGTGCAAATTTTTAGTTTGGAACCGAGCCTTAAGCACGGTCCCAAACGCACACGCACACGCACACACACACACAGATTCTTTCAGAAAAGGGGATATATGTGTGTGTGTGTGTGTGTGTGTGTGTGTGCACACAAGCACCACACACACACACACACACAGAATCTTTCAGAGAAGGGCATATATATATATATATATATAATATATATATATATATATACCATCCCAAATTTTTAGTGTTCCGTTCGATGATTCATCATTTCACGAAGGTTAAGCTTGTCTCTCTCTCTCTCTCTCTCTCTCTCTATATATATATATATATATATATATATATATATATATATATATATATATTTTAAGATGTATACTTCACTTAAATAATGATATGCATATTATATATAATCATGTAAATATAAACTATGCATAATATAAAGATTTTATACAGAGTAAATGACTAACAATAAATATCGTATTATGAAGCAAACTGTGGAATGACATCTCGATCTCAAACTGTGGTTAATAGAAAAACGTGTTTTCATTTTTGTAATCAGGGTAAAAAGAACATAAGAATCACCCATATTTAGCAAATGGAGAAAAACTTTGTTGATCAATGTTATGATGTGATGAATATGTGCATTTGTACATTGTGGCAAGACCATAGTTCATGTGACAAATATTAATAATACGAAGAGACGCTAGATTACATTTGACAGCTCAAATACTAAGGATAGAAATGGAATTAACAGGAAATAGTACAATAATGTCGGATGTAAGTAGAGCCACAGTCAGACGTCTTTTTATCATGAATCCCATAGCTTACGAAGATTATATATATATATATATATATATATATAATATATATATATATATATATATATATATATATATATATATATATAATATATATATATATATATATAATATATATATATATATATATATATATATATATATATATATAATATAATAAATAATAATAATATATATATATATATATATATATATATATAAAATTTATATATATATATATATATAATATATTTACAAACATGTTCTAAATCAATTATTCAGCCGTTAATGTTCTCATATTTGCTGAAATAAATTTCTAATAATAAAATTTTTATAAGTTTATACATCTCAATTTTATGTTTATGTACAACACTTTTTGGGAACAGTTGGACGGAGAACGCCAATATATATATATATATATATATATATATATATAAAATGTTAAAATTTGAACACACACATGAGCGTGTAACAACATAGTATGAGCCTTATCAAGCAATTATACGACGCTGGAAAAAATAAATAATTAGATAAATATAAATGAAAAATGTAGACGGAAATGGAACGATTTGAGAATCTCCCCGTCAAGACCCACTTACGAATTTATGAGTTATACATCTACTAGAGTTTCTGGTAGGATGATGGCTTCATACTCTTTTACAATGTATATTTGAGAATAAAGGGGGATCACTCTAGCCTAAACATCCAAAAACCGTACAGCAGAGATCACCCCTACAAACAGATGACATTTTGTAGACGCCTAAACTACATGAACAAGCAGGAGCCCCCAAATAAAAGTTCACATACTTCATGCTCGTAGAACCATGTAGTTTTTATAATGCTAATACATGAATGATAATTTAACAGACTGTTTTCGCGACTCTTTCTGTTTTACCCTAATTCTTCCACGTGTATAACTATACTGTATGTTGTGATAAACATTCTTTGACAAACTTTTCAATGCATGCATCCTATCGCTGGATGCATGTAAAACTCAATTTCGCACGCTTTTCACACATCTCTGTTGCATTATCACCCGGCTGTAGCATTTAGGACAGCGTTTTTCATGGATTAATGCGAGAGACCAGTGCATCCTGAAAATCATATTGTCAGAATTTACGAGTATATATAAACATAAGAACAAATAAATTCCATATAGGCTACTGCTGATCAAAATAATAATCAAAACACTACAAATACATAATGTTGTGAAACCTATAATAAAATAAGTTTACAAAATAGTTGCTAATTATAAGCCATCAAAATTTCAATAAAATTAAGCACGTACGAATTACTTCTCAAACTCTAAGTTTTTAAACATTGCGTTTCATGGCATCATGCATCTTCTACAACACACACACACACACACACACACACACACACACACATTAGCTTTCTGAGTTTGGTTCGAGGTCTGTAAAAAGGTACACCTTTCATAATGCACGAAGGTCACATTCATACTGAATACACCCTGGTGTAGGATTTATATTATCATTATGAAATGAAGTTCATTCCTAACTACGGTCTAGGAGTTAGATAAATGTTCTCAGTAGTAGCTAGGTGTTAGTAAAGTTATTTATATGTTAATGAACTTCCTGATGATTAGATATTCTGCATTGTACATTTTGTACCAAAATATATTTTCCCTATCTCATCTATCTGAACTTGGCTTATAATAGGGTTTGATGAAACCTTTATATCAGATTTTGTTCATGATTAGAAAGTGGCGTTAAAAT